>JAULJZ010107386.1:0-11658 GCA_032270985.1 Heliamphora pulchella
TAGACTTACAAATACATAACGTGTGCTGTATGTATATATATATATATATATATATATATTAATTGAGTATATCACACCAACATATGAATAACTCCTCGAGAAAAACGGATGCATAAACAGAAGGAAACAAAGGGGAAGTGGCGAGGGTTGGGTGCGGGCGGAGCCATAACAGAAAATATTTGTTTTACTTTGAAAGATATTAATACTAACAATAATGATATGATAAGATATTAAAATAATAATATTAATCAATGATTAGAATTAAAAAAATAAAAAATAAGTATAACATTTTTATATTTTAGTCCTATTATATTATTAAAAAATAAATTTTATATGCATGTTTATATATAAAATATATTTAATTTATTTAATCAGAGACGAAACAAGAAAAAAAGGAGAGGGAAATGTTAATATAACCCCTACTTGTTATCTGACGAGAATTATTTGAACAAAGTAACACGAAGATGAAAAAAATTGCCATCCATATAAATTTAGATATATTTATATGCATTATAATTATTTTTACAGAGTTTTTTCTTTTGTAAGAAAAATGCATGGAGGGTGGCGGGTAGTTTAAAAGTGGCTTAATCGTTCATTGAAAATTGGGAATTTTTGATTTAGCCGGCATTGTAATCTCTCGAGGAAAAAACAAGCGGTAAAGGTGTTTGGCAAATTAGTAGTTTTTAATTTTTTTGTTATTAATTTTAATTATAAATTATATATATTTTTAAATATTTACAATTTTTACTATAATTTATAATTATTTTTTTTATTTCAATTATAAATTATAATCATTACCAAGCATTTATAATTTCTACTATATTTTTTTAATTTCAATTATAAATTATAATTTTTATCAAATACTTACAACTTGTGTTACAAGTTACAATCTATAAATTATTAATTTTATTAATCTCAAACACCACCAATGTCTAATACAATTAAAAGCAATTAAATTATTGTATCAAGACTAACTTTTTTATAAAATAAAATCAGCTTTTAATCTCTTATATTTGGTATCTCTTAAAAACATAATTATTTTTTTTTTCTAAGAAAAAAACACACATCCGAAACACACTATTTTTTTTAATAAAATAACTATAATATTCTCATTTAAAAAATTAATTCTACTCCCCACAAATAATCGTGTCATTATTCCAAACACAATAATTTAAAAGAAAAAAATAAAAACATATTAAACATTTCAAAAAAAAAAAAAACTACTATAAACAAATTATCCTATACAATCTAACCTTTTTTCTCTCTTTTTTATTAAAAAAGCTTAACATCTTAAAAGCCCATTTGACAACTCTAGCTTTTTTTTTTTTTTGTTGCTAAATATGAAAAAAAAAAAAATAAACATAACCCGTTTGAAAAAAAAAAAAAACAAAAAAGTTAAAAAGTCAAAAAAATCAAATTAATATACTAACTCTTAGAATATTTTTTTTCAAACTCCAACCATTTTTAAAATACATTAATACTTCTTGCTTAAAACTTATTTACTAATACTTCTAATTACATATAATTGTTAATATTAAATATATAAATAAGTAAAATTATCCAATTTGAACAAAAAAAACTTTTTATCCAAACAACCAACTTTAAAAAAATTAGCTTAAAAACTAAATTACCAAACAATCGATTTTGAACCAAATTTAACTTTTTAGCTAAAAACATAAAAAAATAAAAAAAAACTAACTTTTAAGTTAGTTGTCAATGGAGACCTAAAATCAAGCTTTTAGACATCAGGACTTTATTACTACTGAACAATTAGATGTTAATGTAACAATGTTATGCCATATACTCCAAGAGTACATAGATCACCAATTGATTTATACATACCATAGCTCAAGTAAGCCCACCTTGGATTAAATATGTACCAGACAATGATACAATTATATGGGAAAAGGGATGCCAAATTGAAACACTAGGCTTGTATGCACCCTCACCCACACCCAAAAAAAAAAAAAAACTTATAATTACCTTTGATTAAACACACCAAACAACCAAGCACTGATTAAAGATTGACGGGGGCAAACTACTTAAAAACTCGGCCATCACACTGATTAACCGATAACTTCACAGTTAAAGTAAGCAAAACCGAGTAAGAAGAAGCTTTTTTTCCTGTAGAACCTGCAAGAGCAAACCACCTAAACGTGTATTGTCAAGAGGGGTATATTTGTAATAATAAAAAAAAACTAACACCTAATTTTTCAACTTTTTCCCATCTCTCTTCTCTTATTCTTCTTTAATTACATAACCCTAAATCCTTACTTACATTCCAATTATTTCAATAACAAAGTAGTTCATGCTAAAATTTCGAAAAGGAATACCAAAAAGGAATAAAGCACAACCTTAACGTGTGGTCTCAAGTATTCTCAAATCGAACAACTACACAGGTAATATTGTCAGAGCTCCCTCGTGCATAGGCGGCTTCTATAAGTTTTCTTGAAGCTGCTTCTGCATCTGTTATATCCTGCACAATAGCCACGGCATCCTGAATGCACGAGAGCGAGAGAGAGAGAGAGAGAGAGTACTAAGTTGCTTATATACCATGTGCAACAAATGATGGATAATCAATGAGAATATAGAAAATTAAGGACTTTATCATACATTATAGCTCCAGTGAGATTATAAAGTACTAAATGGTATTGTACTTAATGCTAAGTAACAGCCATAACTTATCATATAGGCCGATATGTAATGGAATTTTGAACCACTGACGTTGATATGGACTAATGTATCGACGAATAATGTCCGATATCGGCTAATATTTTTCCGTATCACCGATACCCAAACAAATTCTGATACCGCAATTTAGAACCCTGGCTATTATAAACACGTTTAAAATGCTGCCCCAGATCTAAAAAATGTACTCTCACAAAGGACTGTTTCGATAGCAAAATAGATTTTTAGAGAACAGTGGCTTCACAACATTCAATAACATATCAACTTAAACCATCCTAGCCAGTTGAAAACTGTGTTTTGTGTGCGCGCATACTTCCAACAGAAATTGATGGAATTGCCAATACAACTTTTACTTACCAAACTAAATCGTGTTTTTACAAAGGTCATACAACAGAATTTAATCCGTAGAAACTCTTCAATTAAGTTTCCAAGACAATTCACAAAAGAAAATTACAGAGTTCAGTTTCCAGCTCCTATCCCATGTTATCCTAAAATAACGTGTCACCAAGACTTTGATCTATACAAATAAAATTATCATCCAAGCAAGAACTGTGGAATACAACTAATAATTTGGGAACCAAAATCCATTTTGAGGCTTGGGTCTATTGTATAAAATGACTTCTTTCCATATTCAAACAAATGATAACAATCAGCTTGAATTGCCAATACGAGTATCATAGCGTAAAGAAAACTATAGATATCAATATAACCTACAAAGACTTCTTATACTTTTAATAACTTGAATAGAACCAAAAGCTATGGATATAATATTAAAGTCCAAGATGAATTGAACTTGAGTCGGGTCTCTGAGATTTAGGAATTTGGAGGGGGGGAAAAAGAACAGTAAAGAGTTAAGAAATGAAATTGAACGGATGACGAGTGGAGCAAGGTTAAAAAAGTAAAAATGGTGGAAACAAAAATGAATAACAGTAAAAAGGTGCTGGGTTTGATCCTATTCATACTATTAGCTTTACACCTTTTTTTTATCTTGTTTAATGATGATTTGTCATGCGTACAATAAGTCAAAACAACGTTTCAAAAACAATCCATCCCATCTCTAATTTCTAAAGCAAGAACACCACAACAAAATCCCAAACTCTCTCTCAAACACGTCAAACTTTCATAGCCAACCCGCAAAAACTAACTCTACCTCCATCTCCTTTCATTCTCTAATATCTCTCTCGATCTGACCGTGGGTGCAAACCCAAACCAATATAATCTCTGTCTCTCACATACAACAGACTCCGATTTAAAAAAAAAAACTCCACTTTAAATACACACACACACACGGGAAGACACATAACATTACATACACACACACACATGGGAAGACAAATATAACAGACCCATGCATATACAAATGCTATAATTATCTTTTCATAATAATACTACCACAAACCCGATCCATGTATGTGTATTTAACATATACTAGTCAAATAAATATATGTATAAGTGCATATAAACACTGCAACAAAACAGCATTTAAATAAAACTAAAGAGGTTTATTCACGGAGGTGTATCACGTAATCATTCACCACCAAGACCACAGCACATGAAACCATAGCTCAAGTAAATTTTGATGCGCCTGAAATGTTTGTCAAAAAAAAGGGGCGATCAAAACCATTTGAAAAGACAGAATCTAATGAGGTTTATATAGCCTTGCTCACCAAGTAAGCCAACACTTGGCACTCTCAAAACTTTCAAATGTAAGAGTTCATAGCCAAAAGAATTCTGTCAACTAGGTTAAAAATAGTGTCTTTGTAACGGTCTGTCACGGAAGGTGATGTCCTTGGCAATTTTCCAAACCTCAGCCCCCATCCCCCGGACCCCCGGCCCCAGGAAGGGGGCGGTGATGCCAAAGATCACAAACCTTAGGAACATTCATTGTACTTCACCCTAATAGCTTGTAGTGCGTTGACTCCTATGCATTAAATGATGATTATGCACACTGTTAAAAATAATATATTTTAATAAATTATGATCTCGTTAATTATGATTTGATTACTAAAATCAACATATTAAGAAGTTATAATTTTATTGATTGTAATTTGATTTGCAAGTTATTTTCTTCTTTTTCTATAATCCTTCTTTATCATTATAAATAGATAACTATACCTCCTTGAAGGAAAACTAATATTACTGAATTTTGTTATTTTACTTGGCATCAGAGCCAAAATATGAAGAAAAAAAAATTGTCCAGAAACCCTAGCCGTCGTCACTGTTTTCCCTCACTTTTGTCGCCAGTATTCCTTCACCGGTATCGCAAATCTGTCACTAGTATACCGACACCGTCGAAGTCTTTACCGCCATCGTTGGTTTTCTCTCACCACCACCACTGCCGCAGCCTCTGGTTTTTATTCACCTTCGTTGGTCTTTTTTTTTCTTTTCTTCACAGCCATCGATGTTCCTTATGTTCTCTGCCGTTGTGGGTTGTGGGTTGTGAGTTCTAGATCATTGTACTTCCTTGGTATTGGTATATCATTAAAATCTCAATATATTATATTGTTGACTCTAACAATACACTTTTTGAAGAATTATTACTCTTTTGTTCTTATTCTTGGTTTTGGGGTTACCAATGTTGTTCCGGTAATATTATTCTTGTTTTTTATGGCTACCGATGTTGTTCCGGTAGTATTGTTCTTATTTTTTGGGGCTACCGATGTTCCGATAGTATTGTTCTTATTTTTTAGGGCTATCGATATTGTTCTGGTAGCATTGTTTTTGTTGGCTACCGTTGTTATTCCGGTAGCATTATTCTTATTTTTTAGGGCTACAGATGTTGTTTCGGTAGCATTGTTTTTGTTTTTGGAGACTAACGTTGTTTCGGTAGCGTTCTTTTAAAATCTAGTTGGTTTTTGAAACTTAGAAGCTATGTTCGGAGACCGATCCTAAGCATTTCCAGTGGAACCATCTTTGCTCAAATCTTCAATTGTCAAGTTGGATTTGATTAATATTTTTGTCCTAGCTTGAGGAGGAGTGTTGGAAATAATATATTTTAAAAAATTAGGATCTCGTTAATAATGATTTGATTTCTGAAATCAACGTATTAGGAAATTAGCATTTTATTGATTGTGATTTGATTTACATGTTATTTTCTTTCTTTTCCGTAATTTTTCTTTATTATTATAAATAGATAGCTATACCTTTTTTAAAAAAAAACCAAAATTATTGAATTCTGTTATTCTACTCAAATCATATACAATAATTCCCTGCTCCCCTTGTAAATTCACACACGCCTTCCTACCAAAAAAAGGACCATTAATCTTATGAACTGAAAATTAAGTTTCATTCAAGAGATGGGACTACAAATAAATGTCAAGTAA
This sequence comes from Heliamphora pulchella, assembly GCA_032270985.1. NCBI lineage: Eukaryota > Viridiplantae > Streptophyta > Magnoliopsida > Ericales > Sarraceniaceae > Heliamphora > Heliamphora pulchella. Next base: position 6,012 of record JAULJZ010107386.1, read on the forward strand.
GAACAAGAAATAACATTTGAGTGAACAGGAAAACATGATGATTCTGCATCAAAGGACACTCTGGAACATGCGACATTAAATATAACACATTGACAGTCATAATCCTATGTTTCTTCCCACTTGTCTATGTTGATCATTGTCATGGGAAGAAGAGCAAGGAGGACTACAGTAGTTTAATAACAATCAATAATTTCTTCTTTCCAAAGGATAAATTTCGTTCTCAATCAAACACAAGAAACTCCAGAGTTCTGGTCCTTCTGGAATGAATCAATAACAAAGTTTGTTTCAGAAGTCATTATCAATATCATAATGATTTGCGTTGGCTTGCTCCTAAGAATTATAATTAGTTTTGAGTAAATCATAAGATATGATTTGTGCAGTTTTTTTTTTTTTGAGAAAGAAGTCAGATAAGATGCAGTTTGGGCATAGTAATTAACATAGAGAACAATAGCGGAATTACTGCAGAGAAACAGATAGGAGAGCTGTAAAGAGAAACAGATGTGTTAATATAAGCTTCTGAAAACCAAACCCTCAAGATAGTGAATTGAATAGCAGACACTAACCTTATTTGATAGGACATTCCAAACACCATCGCTTGCAATTATAATAAAATCAACACCATCAATTACTTCTTCCTAATCAGGACAGAGGGTTATAACGTGCAAAGAGACGAGAAAAATTAGTAAAGTTGACACTCTGTAGTTTGTACAACATCTCTAACTGCCTCAGAAAAACATGACTCGAGTAGGAAAGGGGCGTAAGTAAAGAAGACAAAATGATTAGGCAATCAACCTGCCACAGAACTACATACAAGTCCCACTTAAATATTTAAGTTTCGATCTTTGATAATTTGGTTAGTAGTTACTCCATGATCAATGTTGGAAAAATCACATCATGTTCCAGGAGGCTAAATTACATAAAGAATAGAGATCCAGCATCTTCCAAGTCAGGCATATGTTTCAACCATCTTCAATACACATCATTTTACTCTTCTATTTTTTTTTTTCATTTGTATCTCATAAATTGAAAGAACTCCTCACATATGATTCAAACTCAAGAAGCATTTTGACATATTACCTGAATTTCAGGCTCAGCTACAACATATGGCTTAAGTAGTTTATCTCCAAAAGCACGAGAAACAGCAAGAACACCACCAACCCGCCATGTTCCTAAAAGTTCGGCAACAATGTGAGAAATACATATCTAGGATAAAAGCTAAGCTATGCTTGTAAGTTCGGGAATGGTGTGAGAAATTCATACCTAGGATAAAAGCTAAGCTATGCTTGTAAATTGTAACGAATAACCAAGGAGGCATTATCAGTTGGATACATCAGTAATTTATATGCAATCTATTAATAAAGAATTAATATCTTTCAGCAATATATTTTTCAATCTAGTTTCTTGTGGCAACGGTATATTGTTTCTAAAACTCATATTGATATGATAACCATTGAATTAAATCGTATGCATAACTAACCAATATCAGTACATAAAAAACAGAGATATGCGTCTTATCCTAAACAAAAAAATACACTAATCATGTGGTGCTGAGTCTACTGATGAATTTCAAACAAAGAGAAATAATTACCACGGAACATCCTATCATGTGAATAAACATACATGATACCATACAGCACATACCGAAGTTAGGGATAACAATTCGATCAATGGTCGTAGATAATGGGCATTATGTATTGTAATGGTCTTTCCATAACGAGTTTTAGGCCTCTGTTATCATTACAACAATATTTATATTGGGCATTATGTATTGTAATGGTCTTTCGATAACGAGTTTTTGGCCTCCGTTATCATTACAACATTATTTATATTGGATACAAAAAGAGTGACAAGCGTATTGCCATTATGGGCCGTTGTACACTGTAACGATCTATCATGAAAGTTACAGCTGATGTTTGCGTCATTACGACAGTTGTTCATAAATTTTCATTTATGTTTTAAGCTCCATTTGTTTTCATGTAAATTTATTTTGCAAAAAATAATTTTTCTTCTTGTTTTCGGTGTTCAGTTAATACTTGAAAAATATTTTTTGCAAAAAATTAAAAAACAATTGATCAAAATATTCTACTAATGCCGTCATCGCTGCCACCGCCATCGCCTCTACCACCACCACCTCCACTACTGCTGCCACTACGATCATTACATTGTCATCGCCATCATCACCACCGCTACTTTTAATGATTCATTTTTGTTTATTGTTTTATGTTCCTTCTTAAAATTTGTTTGGCGAACTACTTTCAACTTTTTAGAAAACACAAAAAAGATGTTATCAAATTTTCAAAAATCGTTTTTTGTAAAATAAAAATAAAACCGACATAAAAAAAATGAATGTTTTCAAACCTTTCATCGATTTGTTTTAAAAAAACACAAAAACCGAAACTAAGAGAGAAAAAATAATACAAAGAAATTCAAAATTTAAAATCCACAAAGTGAGATAAATTTAAAACAATATGTACCACATGGAGGGACAACAATGAAAGAAAGGTAGCGCAAAAGGTCACACCCCTGACACAATACCATTGCCTTAAACTCAGCTTTTTATTCATAAAACCTGAATAATACATCAAGAAGACTTATTATTTATAAGCCTAAACTCTAATTTCAAAAGAAAATTAAAATCCTAAACGAAAAAAATAAAATCAAAATATTAACTCAAAAGATAAACTAGTATATTAAACTAAAAGAAAACAAAATAAAATCTAAATTAAAAGATAATCTAAATTAAAATAAAATTGCAAATAGGGCTCAATGTTCCGCACCATTCTCTTCCATTGAGAAAAAAAACTCAACATCGAATTCGCCTTAAAATATGAACTTTAACATGTCAAATAATCAAGGATTTTGAATAGGTAAGTTGTGTCAACTGTGTCCCATTCTAACTAATCTTGTTCTTGAGATTGTTGAGAAGATCCTCAAAGCATGGATTAAAAACCAAATCAAAGTTTTCAACACCAATAAAATCAATTTGTTATGGCTTGAGAAAGTATTTTGTTAGTGAATAATTAATAGAACAGGACAAATTGAGTATACCCACATGTTCAAGAGGCTCTTCTTTTGGTGAATTCACTTTCTGCGTGGAAATTCTTGGTTTTTCAATGGCTGAAAGAGGAATAGGATTATTTAACTCATGAAATGAAGTAGAATCTAACTTATCTTGGTCCACAATGTGGTAGTGTTACTGAGTAGGCATTGAGGTGGAAGACCTCTAAATTGATATCCAATCTTTCTTTGGAATTACACGCTTCAACAAAATAATTTTTACATTGTACTTGACGCTTCAACTAATTGTGTTATATTTCCTATCATAAGTGGCATTAAATTCATCAATTCATGGATGACCAAATAATACATGCGTAATATTATATGGGAAAGAAGTCACACTAAATATTATCAAAATAATCATCCGTCTAAATAAAAATCAAACACCTTTGAAAGACTAAAAGAGGAGTGTTACAAAAAAAAAAACAGTTGACAGGGTTGCTGATCGGGTATAGGCATAAGTTTTAAATACCTTTTTCAGATACAACATTCATTGTGCATCCTCTATTAATAATAATTTTGCAAACTTTGTTTGCACAACTAAGAAAGGTATGGAATTTATTACTCCATTAAACACTTGTAAAGGGTGCAAGGAAGAATTTTTTGACTAGAGTTACCTTTTTTATTTTTTGTGATTAAAGATTTTTTTTTTTTTTTTTGCTGCTAGCTTTTTTGGGGGAGGGGGCTGAATGGTTCTTGGATTATGAGCTGGGCTATTTTTTTGGGCTGGTGTAAGATCTATTATAGAAGTTTAGGGATGGTTGGAATTTATTTTTTTTGGACTGGGCTGTCTTGTTGAACTGGTGTAAGATGTCTTATAGAAGTTTTAGGCTGGTTGGTATTTTTTTGGGTTGGGCTAAAAATGAACGGGTTAGAAATATGACTTGCGGGCCGAGTTAATTGTTCACTGGTTGGTCTTCTTCTTCTTTTTTTCTTCATGCCATATTGCAGCACGAGAGAGATCAACAGAAAGGGAAGAGGTTTGCAAGGGTTTCAGGCAATGGCGGCGAGGTATGATAACTAGGGCTCAATTAGACAGAAATAAAGAGAAGGAAAGAGGAAGAACTAGAGTATAGTAGAGGACCAACCTCAAAATTTGTTCACAAGTGTTAGCAGTGGCGTCGAAAGGTGCAGCGACGAAAAGTGGTGGAGATATCGACGGCAAGATACAACGCCAACGCCAACGCCAACGTTGGTTGTGGTCAGTGGTCGGTGTTGGCCGTGGTCAGCACTGGCTTTGTCGCTGCGGTGGAGATGGTCACGATGTAGATGGAGTTTGACAATTTTTTTTTTTCGAAGTGAATAAAAGAGAGAGAAACATATAACAAATTGATGCAGCGCGTAGAGAAACAAGAGATGGAAGAAATATAGCACAAAAGCGTCACAACCCTCACACAAGGCCACTTCCTTAAACTCAATTTTTCTTTCACAAGTTTTGAATAATACATCAAGAGAGCCAACCCTCACACAAGGCCACTTCCTTAAACTCAATTTTTCTTTCACAAGTTTTGAATAATACATCAAGAGAGCCAGTTATTTATATGCCTAAATCCTAATTTAAAATCAAATTAGGAAATTAGAATCCTAAACGAAAATGAAAATAAAATTAAAAACTTAACTGAAAGATAATCTAGAATCTTAAACTAAAAAGAAACCAAATAAATTCCTACTTAAAGGATAATCCAAATTAAACTAAAATTGCAAATAGAACTCAATGTTCTGCATCAAATATGCATATGATCACCCGATTCATGACTACACAAGTTTCAACCCTAACATTTGTATTTTGTACCCCAATTAATGCCTTTGTACCCCAATTAATGCCTTTGTACACTATATATCAAAAAGATAAGTCAACTAGTTCAAGGGAAGTTAAACTAAACTTCAATTGCATTTGAATGAGCTTTGCAACTTCAATTTCTAAATTTTATCACTTTCGAAGTTGGGAGTGATACTAAAACAAAATATAACACAAATATAATTGAAGTTGAAAACATTATTCATGTCAGAAATACTCAAACATCACAATAACAAATCTAATTTGTAAAGAAACTACTTCAGCACCTATCAACTTTGGCACAAATAAACACCACAAGCAGATATAAACATAAGTAGAAATAGTTGGACTATTTACCTGCCCAAATGATGAAACCCCCAGCCTGTTCAATTCTTTGTCTTTCATCAGATCTATCAGGTTTGTGATCAATAGATAAAGGAACAGCTGCATGAACCACACCAAAAGATACCATAGAAAGATAGTATTACATTATCCATGCATATTCAGAAAATCCAAGACCCACAAAAGTTTATACTTATAGTTCTTGAATCGTAGTATGCTTCATAACCCCAGTCCACAACATACCACAAGAGAACATAGATTAAATTTTGTGCCATACCAAACAAGATCAGCAAGATGGGTTATCGCACTCACGACCAAGGGTCCAAGACAAAGAATAATAAAGTAAACAGGCTATAAAATGGTGTTTGGTTTGCTGCTATAGGTGCAAACTCAAAATCATAGCAAAAGGACATAACAAGAGGGATAAGTTAATTTTTTTCCCTATTCTTATTTGTTGTGAAGGTTGGGGGG
>JAULJZ010107397.1:0-11658 GCA_032270985.1 Heliamphora pulchella
GGCGCGCGCGTGTGTGAAATGGGTCGAACCCATCGTTAGGTAGGTCTTCTCCCGTTCACAAAATTGGGTACCCCCAAGGGACCCTCCCCTTAGTCCAACTCTATCTTATATATATCCACTAAGTTGCTCAAGAACTTCCAATGTGGGATGGAAGTTCCACACTTTTATTAAACCCGACAAAATTGATGTTCAAGTGACAATTTTGAATATTGATTTCTCATTTACCTCTTATCGAATTTGAGCAAATGAATATACGTCGTTCATCTCCTTGCGGAGGAGAACACGTAACACCCCGGGTCCAACTCAAAAGACGTATGGATCTCACATTTATTTTGGCTCAAAGTTTGCCAAAAATAAGATTATTAAATCTGATTTTAACAATTACTAATACCACTCTTTCCCTAGGTTTCATAATCCCCAAATTGGGAAGATTCATAATCCAGAGGGATTACTAATCTGGAGTATTGGTTCGAAAACAAACACGAGAATAGCATGCTCAGGGTATCAATAGTCCAATCTAGACTCTTATAATGTTTATCAAACAAGACCTTCAGGTTTCAATTTCTCTTCCTTTTAAAGACATTCAGTTGTTTTTTATGGCTTATGAAGATTAGTATTGCCGGTTCTTTTGTCCTTTTTTTTTTTTTCCGTTTTCTGATGTGGGATACCTTGTCCCCACACCTATTGTAACTTTCATTCATTCCACTTAATAAACGTCCCTCGTTGATCCATAAAAGAGGGGGGGCGCTATGAGAGGACTCAATACTCATGGTCTGATGGGGATGTGGGGGATTTGATTGGGCACATGGACAAGTGCTCGGAAACTGGTTAAGATCTAGGGGTTTGTTGAGGTTGAAGCAGTGGTGGAACCAGGATTTCACCGTTGAGCGGGTTAAATACTCAAGAGAGGCACTCAAAGAGCTGATTATACATGGAGTAACATATGTGGATTTATAAATAATTTCGGGGGGGGGGGGTTGTTGTAGGAATGACACCTGCCCCCATCTGCTCTTGGTTGAGGACACAACCTGTCAACCCAAGGTCAATCTAAATGGAAAAAAGTGAACTGGCGTAGCTGACACCTAATAGTTAACATAAGGCTCTAATGAGTTCAGTTCAGCTGGGGTCAGGAAACAAATTTGAGACTTCTGGGGAGTGATGATTAGGTGAGACATTAATCTCATGCACAAGACATTTGGAATTTAACTATTTGTTTAAATATCCTTTGTATTCAGTGTTACTATATATATAGTCGGGAATTATGCTGATCCAGGGCTGCATAAATTTCCTGCAATCTCAAGTATCTCGTCATTAGAGAAGCACTTTGGACTGAAATCGACCATTATAAAAATCAAACAGACTACATACAGACTACATTAGAAAGGAATTTTAAGCAAAGAATCAATTTTATCTAATTGCTATAATTACTTTAAACCTAGAGAAGAAATATATATTCTCTGTATACTTGATTTTCATATTAAAGTTTTCATGCTTAAGAGCCTTATCAACTCATTTATTGTATCAAGATTAACTTAGAAAGGAGAACAAACAAAAGGGGGAAAAAAGGGAACTAAAGGGCATATGTTAACTTTGGTTTTTCTTTTACCCATTTAATCTAACCAAGATTCACTGAATTTTTGCAATCTCTTTAATAATGTTCCAAGTTTGAAATTACTCCTACTAATTTCAGAACAACAATATATCCCCATTTCCAGTTTCATATTTTTCCACATGAATTTGATTTTTTATTTATTTATAGATTTGCCTTATTATATATGTTTCTTAACTTTCTTTCCGCAATTTAACAGTTAGCAACATACTTTGTGGTTTCTAGAGACAAGATAACCTAATATGGGATAACTTTCTGTAGTTTTAGATTTAGTTTGGTGGTATGCATTCTGTTGTCAGTCCCTTAGTTTTCAGGCACACATTCCCAAAATTCTTTTCTGGCTTCCATGAAACTGTTGCTTGCCAATGGATCTCAAAACTGGGGGTACTGAAAATTTCATATTTGTTTTCTTTGGGCTATTTATTCAAGTCATTAGAATTGCCTACGGCCTACCTTCTTACTTTTGAGATGGATTTAACTTCGGTAATGGAATGTTGCGATGCATGTTGGTGGCAGTTGTGGTGGTTGGATCTTTGTGGCGGTCATTGAGTTTTTGTGGTGCCATTTGGTGTTGATGATGATTGTTGCAGGTCAGTCAAGACGGTGCAAGTATGGTGGTGGTGGACATGTCACGGTGATGGGTTGAATTTATGCTGAAGTTGACTACTTGGTCAAAGCTCTAAAGGTTGTGTTGGTAATAGAAGTGACTAACTAAAATGGTCTTGTGGCAAAGCCAAAAATTCACTAAAGCTTTCTTTTTTAGGATCAATTGTGGTTTAACAAACGTTACCGATGGTACGATGAATCCCTTGCTTCATCCAAACGTGTAAAAGGTGCTAGCCGCACTTAAAAGCATTTTTGAATGCATGTAAGAACATTAAATAATTTATCAAACCTAAGTGGGAGGGGTGCTGACGTTTGAATCCTTACCAAATGACCCCTTCTAGGAGCCTCTGCCTTGCTCACATGTCATATTAAATTGGTATGCATGTTAGTTGGAGGTGTGTGTTTGGGTGCTAAATACATCTGACCTTCACAATTTTTGATTTGTCAGTATGGATGTTAGAGCAATTCCATTGATAATTTCTCTGACAACGAGAAAGCCAATTTTTGGCTGCCTAAAGTGCCATTTTGCCACACAAAAAATGGCAGTGTTGATCTATTGGTGTAATCCTATTTTTCAACCACAACCACCCCTTTCTACTCTATAAAATTGAATAGAATATGTGCACCAAATTACACTACAACAAGGAGGAACATCACAAAGTTGGTTCCTCTTATACTCTGTTATTTTTTTTCTGGGAATCTTTATAGCCAGACTTGCTGGCTGCACAATAAATGGCATTGCCAAAATTTGTAAACACGTATAGCAGCTCAGTGTACTGCTATATTGGCATTTCTGTTGCCAATATTTGGCAACCGCAACTCCTTTGGCTGTCCCACTGGAGCTGCTCTTATATAAGACGTCAGTTTCCATCTTCTATATTCAGACCTGATATGAATTGCTCATGCATTTTAAGTCATCTTATAAACACCATTTCCCTCCAAGAGGCTTTGTGACTGGCATATCAACTAGTCTTGGCCACAGGGAGTTGTTTGGTTCTATTCTTCATTTACTTATCTCTAGCTATTAATAAGGCAAATAGGACTGCGTGATGATCTTGATTTATTCTCTAAACTTCAGGAATGCCTATTATGTTATCTACCATAGAAGAGTTAGATTTGATAATTTTCTTCGGCCTGCAATTTAATTGTCTCCAGCAATACTCATCTCTGCAGGATTAGTATCTACATAAGAATATTGAATTCCAGGTTACAAAATGAAATTATACTTCCAATTGAAAACAAAACTCTTCCTGTTGTCACTCGTTTTTACTGCCTTTTCTCCCTCTGTTTTCGTTCAAGTTCAGATACACCATATCGATGTTGATATAACCGTTGTGACACGGGACTGGGACATCTAGGTGTCCCCGTGCAATCTCAAGAATCTCCTGTGCACCTTACTTTCAATGGATGTAGGCAAGTACCCATGTAATTACCAGAGTCCTTGATTCATCTTGACTAAATTATCTATATTGTTCAGATCATGCCATACTTTTTCTTATTCTTCTTCATGTCGTGATGCTTATGATCATTTGTTGAGGTGTTATGGTTTTTTTTTTTTTTGTCTCGAAGTAGATTATAGATAGTCGATGTCAACGAGAATTGTTTGATGTGGATGTTCTGCTGAGAAGTATATCTAGTTTCCAGTAGATGCTACTGAATTACGGTAACAGGTCACCAATAATCGAAACAGGCTACGAATCACTTATATGATTTATTGTTCTTGTTTTGTCTTAATGGTTAGTGGTATATATATCTATTTACGCTAGCTGTGCACTCCCTTATTTGTTGCTTTGGGCACTGTTAACTTTGGAGTGTGGCATGTATTACCGTGAGGCTTTTCCGACAAAGTTGAATGTTCTAGGCATGTGCCTCAATTGTTGAATGCAATCCTTGCGTATCCCTACCAAAATCTTGGAATGTCACATTGTGAGCTGTGATTTAATTTGATTTTATAGATAGCATTGACACCCCATTCCAGCTGTTAAGTTTATTTCAAGTTTGTTGTATTAAAACTAAGATTTTCATACTCGTTTTCATAAACACACCTTTTTGGTTATAAATCCGGGTGCAATAGATAGGGAACTCATTTCTCAGTTTCAGATTACTAAAAACTAGAGAGAGGAAATTAAGTACAGTACATCGTGAGAAATATAGAATGAGTTTCTTGTATAGAGAAATGCATATACAAAGGCTTGGTTATATTTCTGGATGTACTAGGTTTGTGGAGGCGAGTTAAGAAATTAGGCCTGCTTACTGCTTGTATACTTTATTCCATAGTGAAATATTCTTACCATCTTGTTCGTGAACATAGGTTATAAGTCGAAACACGTAAATCTATTGTGTTACTTTGTGAGTGCTTGTTCTTATTTCTCATTAATCATTTTTGCTACTTTGGAACAAACTCGCCACCATGCACAACAGGCATGCCTAAAAGGGGGTTTTCCAAGCTGGAACAAGAGCTGCATCACTCTTTGAGTGCACATTAATTATACACTCTAACATTGGGCTTAATGGTCACAACTGTTTTTGTCTTTCAACTAACTGTGGGTTTTATGATTTGTGTGACAGAAGATATACTCCAAATGGTTTCTGTTGGTCTACATTTGATTTCATTCCTTGAACTCCTTGTATGACTTGTGCACACTAAATGTATTTTGAAAGATTTATAAGATGAAGTATATGGCTGTTTAATTTAATTAGTAGTATGTTGCATATTTTTCGTCACCTTTGAATAAATTATTTCTTATGTTTGACATATAATAAATATATTAAAATATAGATTTCTAACATGTCCCAAATGTGTCAATGTCATGTCACATGTCCGTGTTACTTAGGTTGCCATGTTGCCCTGAGCACCAATGCCGAAATACCAATGAGTAATTTCCCGCAGACTTGTTCTTTCATGTCTTCATGTTTGGCCCAGTGCAGTATCTACACTAAAATGTCATCCACCCAGAGGAAAGCGCAATGGTCTGACAATGGCTCTTTGAGAGAATGGTTAGAAGTGCTTGCACTGATATTTCCCTTTCTTATGTGAAGCTTTCTGTCATTTTCCTTTGTACTGAGAGAGCATCATCAGATATTTTTATCCATTTGTCATTGTCTCTGAGGTTCCAGCTTTGCTGTTCTTTAGAATAACCTTTACTCTTTTTACAAGAATCCTGGGTGCCCAACTCTCCAATTAGGACAGTCTCTATCTGCAATAGTATTTGGCTTTTAGAATATTGAACTCTTTCAGATGAACTATTCTCATAGAAAGAAAATAATCAGATAGATCTCAGCGTATTTCGACAGTTCCTTTCCAAGTTATTTATACTCTGGGAATGTTCATTGGGTATGGGCATCCGCTCAGAGCTGCAGATTACATGAAAATCTAAGAGATGCATTTTATTTTTGACTTATGAGTCCCTTCATTACGGCAAAAACCAACAAAAACATGATTCCCGGCCCCAAGTATTAATGGATGAACAGAGTGAAAAATATGAGTTTCTATGGCAATGAGCTTGAGAAATGTTCCCAGGCCATCGCGGTTGTCTTGTGTGCTTAATATGACAAGCAGCAGCAGGAGAACTTGACTACCGATGTTCACTTGGGCTAACCCTTCATATGAGTCTAAGGAGGAAAGAGGGTTTAGCTGACCAAAAGTATAATTTGGAAATAATTAAACTCATTTGTCATAGTAATTATAATTCACTCATGCATCCAATCCAACAAATTTGGTGGCATCATCCACAGTAATTAAGTTTATAATGTTGAGGTCTAGCTTTCAATCTGGAATTTGTTGTCATATGTTTGGTTAATTTCTTGTTTTCTCTAATTCTGTTCAGTTATGCACTGATTTGATGAATATGCATGAAGCTGCAAGTCTGCTCAATACGTGAAGATTTAAAGACCAAACTACCCTTGCTAGGTACGTATTATCTAATGTCATATTTACACTACAAATTAATTCTTCTGCATCTTTAGTAGTGAGCATATGTTTGAAAATTTAGATTTTCTTATGAAATGTTTATTATTATTATTCGCGTTGATAACTCTCTCCTTCAAAGCTTTTGTTGTAAAAACTGACATCAAGCTATTGGCATTCTATTTGCACCTTCCGAACCAGTAACAAAGAGCTACCTAAAAATCATTTGCAAATAGACTAAATACCGCGAGTGCATGGAAACGGTATCAACACCCAATCAAAACACAACTTGGTCTCTTGTTCCATTTCTTTTCTACTTTTCTCTTTCATTAAGCAAGACCTATAGCTTTGACTAGGCACACATGTATCTATCATCTGTCATATCTATATATATATTAATATTATTATTATACAAGTTGGATAAGGAACCTACTGGCTTTTTGTCAAAAAGCAAGTTAGGCTAACATTGACAATTCCACCCTCTACTCAAATGCCAAATGCCACTGAAACACTAAAGCAGAAACCATGGGGAAAGGATTTACATTAGATGGTGTCATTTACCTACATTTCTAGAATTGTTTTCTAATTACATATACAGATCAACCCACTCCAAGTTGTTTCCAGACAGATGGAAAAGGTTTTCAAAACCTTCAAAACCAAACTCCCCTAGAAACGGCGGATCCATGACAGCTTCCATCGAGAAAGATGGGCTCGGGCTGTTGCTCGAAACCCCGTCACCTCTCTCCAATAGCCTCTGTATCTCCTTCTCTGCCTTGGAGAGCTGTTCCTTGAGCTCTAAAACCTATAAAATAAAAAAATAAAAACATTAATTAATTTTTGTAAGTTTTTGATCCTTGCTAGATTTGGTTTATATGCTGCGTCCCACGTGGGAAGAAATGCCATGTGATGTTCTACCAGGTATGTGATGGCTCCAACACTAGCTACCTTAAACAAATGTGTACGGAACGTTGTGAGTTGTGGTTTGTACACCCTTTTGCTGTCTTCTGGGGTGGCAGTCTCCTTTTTCTTAAACATTTTGAGAGTTTGGTTTCCGTGATTCTTTATTTATATATTTATTTTATTTTTGTTTTCTAAGAACCAAACTTGGCCACGTAGTCTTTCTTTCTTGGAGCATAGATCCCATCCATGTCCAAACATGGTTGACATGTTTTTCATAGTGAATAAAGGTGTCTTGTGAAGTTGTTTAGGCTGAGATTGAATCTTCCATTTATCAAGGGGGGAAAAATGGAGAGAAATGAAATTGATTATACCTTTTTATTTACTGGTAACTAAACGAGAAATTAAATGCTTCTAAATAAATCTATTTCTTTGTCAATCTAATCCGAAATTAGACAAAATTAGCTTTTGCTTTGTTTGGTATCTCGGCTTGAACTTGAGTTTTTTTTTTTGTTTTTTAAGTCAAATAAGCAAAATGCTCAATTGGTTGAAAGGTAATTTTTAGTTGCCAACATAGAAATATGAAGTCACTTTTTGATTGTTGATTTTTTTCTAGATTTTAAGCAAAATGACAATAAGCCGACTTTAACCCAAAAACCAAACGAGGCCTTTATTTCACTCCTCCCTACACCCTATCTTTTCCCTTTCCTTTCCTCTTCACTTCTTTCCTAGAAGTTCTGTCTATTACTCTAAAAAAGAGTACCTTAAAAATTGAAATAAATGACCAATATGATGAAACTATTACTAAGATGAGATAATAATGTTTCAGCGATAATAACAGAGAAAAAAAAACAAACATCAGAAAAAGAAAAAGGAAAGAAAATAAATTAGAGGGTAAACACAAAAAGGGTATGTAGTCCGTTACGCAGTGACTGATAAATATGATTGCTCAAAATTCTAGGAAAAGGAGAGAAAACTAGGAAGGCGACAAAGGACAACTCCAGTCTGGCTTCATTTTCCATATTTCCACTAGCAAAAAGAATAGTCATTTCTTTTCGGGAAAGTCTAAGCCCCTTGGCTTTTAAGAAGTTTATAGGTTTTTTTTTCTTCTTTTTTTTTTAATAGAAAAAAGAGAAAAAAAAGTTAAAAGTGTTAAGAATCATTTGTTTAGGGTACTTTTTTGATTTTTTTGTTTAATAAAAATATTTATTATGTTTTTATTTTTTGTTTTTAAAGTATAGTGTTTGATAATTTTTGACACTGTTTTACTTATGATGAGGGTAGAATTTGACTTTTTAATTGAAGGTAGAATAATTATTTACTTAAAAAAGTGAGTTTAAGTAAACTTTTTAGAGATGCAAAATAATACAATTTAAAAGTTAATTTTCAAAAAAAATCAAATTTTTAGCATTGCTCTTGTTTCTTTTCCTATGTTCTGTTTCTCAGTACCCAAACAGGTTGGTAGAAAATAATATTCAAGGGTTGTGTCTGAGAGAGAGAGAGAGAGAGAGAGAGAGAGACCTCAGTTTCGAGGCTGCATTTCTGGACAACAGTAGTTTCGTGTTCCATTTTCAGCTTGGAGTATTCTTCCTCCAGTCTCTTGGTCTTCCAACGAGCCCTTCTGTTCTGAAACCACACAGCCACTTGGCGTGGATCCAAACCCAGCTCAGATGCCAGTCGGTACTTCCTCTCTGACTCAAGCTTGTGCTCATTTCCGAAGCTCAACTCCAGCAGATTCATTTGTTCTTGGCTAAGTTTTCTCTTGCTAGCCCCTCCGCTGCTGCCCTCTCCTTTGCTCTTCTTCCTCCTCCGTCGCGGTTTCACTTCTCCTAAACACACACACACACACACACACACACACACATGTATACTTAGTGTACACTAATAAATATAAAAAGAAAACGAAAACATATTACAAAACATACATGAAGTCAAGACTTCGTAAAATTAGTCATATTACGTCACCAAATTATGACTAATGTCAGCTAGGTACTAGGTACACATCATGATCACCAAATGCATGGATAAATTATATAATCCTAATCACATTTCTCAGGTACAATTTATAAATTTATAAGTTTAGTTATATCAAAAAAACCCTTTTACTACGGAGAGTTTGTCGTTATCAAATATACATATATTTTTGATGACGAGAACAACTGAGTCTATATACGTCACCACCACACATATAGATCGAACAAAATCAAAACTCATGAGAATCACGATAATTTTGTGCAGTTGGCTTAATAAGTTAAGAAGAGTTGATATATATATATATATATATATATACTAACCTTGCTGTGGTGCCAGTTGGGTGTACATCCCTGGATAAAACTGGGAGATGAGTTCCATTTGTTGTTCAGCCTGAGAATTGATGCTAGTTGTCATCTTTTTCTCTCTTGAAATTGGTATTGTAATCTTCTGACAAAGAAGTGGATGTGTTTTTACTTGAACCAGATGATTTCTATAAAGCTGGAGTGGAGACTTAGGAGTAGTTTGTCTGAAGACTTTGGGGAGTACATGGAGGAAGACAGAGACTTTATTTATAAAGCCAGCAACCCAAATTAGGACTTGGTATTTTTTTATAATTACAAATGATGCCACTCGTGAATTATGGACCATTTGATTGGGAGACTAGTAAATACTGACCCTAAGATTGAAAGAACTGACTTGGTTTGGGAATTTGTCTGATTCGGTGAGACGTGACTAGGTTAATATGGTTAGGACCACATGGGTTTCTTATGTGCCTCAAACACCTGTTGTCTCCGAATTAGATCAGATAAGGGGATACTATTTGTGGGACCTCGTAGCCCGTAGGATTGAACCAGACGATAAGAATCAGAATAATCCAAACAATATTATTACTAATTTTTTTCTTTCAAACTTTTCATTTTCCTTTTAATTTTTCAGTTTAAACGATGGCTAAAGTGGATTCGGCATCAATTCTACCAACGTGTCCTTTTTGGGATGTTTAAAGGTAAGGTTGTTTTAAGAATTATTTTGTTTTTTTTTTTTCAATTTTTTCAAATATAGTTTGAGTTTTTTTTACTTTTTAAATTCTTCTGAAAGGAATTTAAGAAGTAAAGAATGGATTAAACTATAAGAAAAGATCAAAAAGTTAATTTCCAGCGAAAACGTGAACTCTTTCTTCTTTGGTATTTTTTTTTAAACTCTGGTAAAATGTTGTTTACTTTTTAGATTCTACAATTTAAGAGTAATTACAAAAAATATACAAAAATTAATTAGTAATAATATGAAAAATAAAAACACTAAGTTTTCTAGAGAGACCAAACACTAAATTATATTTTGATATTTTTGTTTTTGGAAATTGTTGTTTTTCTAAGATTTTCTTGTAAATGCTTGAATTACATGCCAAAACTTTTATATTTTGTGATTCTTTGTTATCTTTGTTTGAGAGTGTATGATTTGGGAATAGAATATCTGTGACCCAAAATGTTTTGTAGTTTCATTTCTTGATTCCAATTTTAGGTATCAAACAACCTAGGGAGGGAATGATGGTTGGGTTTGGCTTTCCTGATTGGGTAAATAACAAAAGCAAATATTAAACGTGCGTTGAATAATAAAAAAATAATGTGTTAGTATTCATATAATGTAAATTAATATTTGTAAATATAATAAATTTTAATTTGAAAAATATATTAATATTATTTTTTTAAAACTTTATTAACCTTTTTTTTACCAAAATTTGTATTCTAGTTGACGACTAGTTTAAAAATTAGATTTTTATTTTTTGTGTTTTTAGTAAAAAAAAAAACATAATTGAATTCAAAGTAGGTTATTTGTTAAATTAATTTTTAAGTTAATTTTTTTAAAAATTGGTTGATTGAGTAAAAAATTATTTTTTTAGTTTTTATTCAGATTGGATAATGTTATTTTTTTTATGTAGTTGATTATAAAGATTATATATAAATAGTATTAATAGTAAATAAGTTATAAGTAAGGGTATTATTGACTTATAGAATAAAATGTGAGTTTGAATAGAGTATTTTAAATATTAGTGTTTTGATTAATTTTTTTATAGTGTTTTTTGCCAGATTAGTTATATTATTATTATTTTTTTTGTTTTGGATTTTTGGCCAAAAAATTAAAAGGATTGTATTTCCAATCAAGGCTTAGCTCTTGTTTGGTATTTTTAAAATGTTTTTTTATAAGAAAAAATTAATTTTTAAGCTAGATTGTTTGAATATCTAAGAGGTTTATTAAATTTTTAATTTCTTTTTCCCAAATAAGAAACTATAAAATATCTACAGATCCCAAACATTATAATATATATATATATTTAGAATAAAATGGCTAAAATATCCGCATTTAAATTTCTAACTTTACTTTTAAAAACAAAAAATCTGTGTTATTATTCTAAACACAACGTAAAAGCAAAAATAATAATATATTAAACATTTTAATAAAATTTTAAAAAGAAAAAGTGACTAAAAAAAACATTGCAAGCAATTTAATTTTTAGAGAAAAAATCCAAAAGTTTATTTTTAAGAAAAAAATAATTAAACAAAGAATTTTGGATCACATAATTTTCAAATATCAAATTAATTTTAATTTTTACATGACTAAATATATTAACAAATTTACTTAGGTCTTGTTTGATGATATTTATGTTTTTTGT
>JAULJZ010107418.1:0-11657 GCA_032270985.1 Heliamphora pulchella
TGATGGCGGAAAATTATTGCGCACTCCCAATTATTATCACGTGTTATACTTTATATTATACTTTTAATAAATAAAAATATATAATATATATTAAGTGAGTCATTTTTATTTTTTATCTATCCAACAATAATGAAGGCTACCATTGTGCCGTGCAAAACATTTTTTGCTAAATAATTAAATGACAGTTCTATGTAATTAATATTACATAGTGCTCTAAAAAATGCTGAATAATTACTCTTTGATGGCAAGGATTCTCCCATTCATTCATTGCAACTTGCAGTACCAAATAGCTGGGGAAAGAAAATAAGGACATAAAGAGGGTGTTTGGTAAAGCTATTAGCAGTAGTTTTTAACTTTTTATTATTAGTTTTAGCTATAAATTATAATTTTTTTAAACACTCACAACTTTGGTCACAGACTATAACTAATATTTCTTCTATTTCAATTATAAGTTACAATTTTTATTAAATACTCATAATTTTTACTACAAGTTAAAATATATAAGGTACTAGTTTTAATAATAAAAATAACAGCAAAGTATTGAAACGAAATGGAAACTTTGGAATGCACAAAGCAAAACCTGTGCTCATTCTCCCAAAATATAAATTCTTGTTTTTAATAAGTTTCTAACACCTTTGGTATTCCATGTTCCAGCCATCACTTGACTATGAGTCTCCGAAAATTATTAAATACTCTCGGAGTATTATGCACGCACGCGATACTATGCGCGATACTATGTGGTATTTTTGACAAATAAATAATCGCAACCTATATAATATGGATTATTCTTTATTTCTTAACCACTCAACAAAAGTGAGTCATCACGTCCATACCATAAAATTTGTCGTCATTATATTGAATGAAAACATCACATACATTTGCCACATGATGCTCTGGGAGCACCGATTAATTACTCATTCGGAAAATTTACAAATACCTTGTGCAAGCACAAAGCATAAGTAACGAACCCATGTAAAAAACTTATTAGGTTATTTTTAGAAAAGCTACATACCTAGAAATTAAAACAAACTTAGAGTTTTATTTAGAATTTAAAATAGATGAATCAGATTTATTTGAGCGTGTAGAACTTAATATCTAACTGAATCTAATCTATTCATTTCAAATTTTGAGTAAAGTTCAGAAACTGATTTCATGGGACTAGTACTGCTGGGTTATTTACCGAATTAACATTTCAAATGGTGGCAGAATTAGAAATATTAATGCAATATGGGTCAATATGAACTTTACTTATCAAGTGGCTTCGGCACAATGGTATAGGTGTTATCTTTTCAAATGGGAGGCTGATAGTTTAAATCTTACTAAGTGCAAGATGTGAAAGTTGTGAATGTCTCAGCATTTACTGACAAAAATAATAATAAACTTTACTTAAATTTAATACTTCTAATTATTTATTTAGGATATTAATTTGATAAAATAAGTTGGCCATTATACCATTATTGCTCTTGAAATTTTATATGATATTATTTATGTAGTATTTTTAATAAATATAAATATTTAATGCATATTAAGTGAATTAACTTAGACAAATTAAGGTACTTTGGTACAGTACCACATAAGTGATATTACATAGTACGATTAAAAAATAAAAATATTTAATGCACACATAGTGAGTCTCAATTATTTTCTTTTCTGTTTAACAAAGGTTTGTTAACGGTGCTTTATTGGAAATATTTTTTGGTACATGAAAGACAATACACTGAATAGTTGCTTGTCATTTTTTTTTTATCTTATCTACCTAACAAAAATAGACTAACATTGTCTAATTGAAAATATTTTTTTTTCTAAATTATTAAATAAGAGCATCACAAGTTAACGTCGTACTTAAAGTCATTGAAAAATCCAAAACAAGAAAATCTCGTTCTCTCACTTGCTTGAAACTTAGCACCGTTTGGGCTAATGGCTTATTTTGTTATTTTATTTGATTTATTTTTGTTTTTAATAATTTTTTTTATCATTTAGTCAAATTATTATACTTTTTGATTTTTTTCATCAAGATGAGTTGAAAAAATAAAATTTTTTGATCAAAATATAAAAAAATTTAAAAAGACAAAAGTAAGTTAATAAGTTAAATTTTATGTTATTTATTTTTATCTTTAGTAAACTTTTTTCACTTTTTACTCAAGATTTTTTATTTTTTTGATTTATCTCATTGAGATGATTAAAAAAAAAAAAAAGAGTAAAGGTTTATTTTTGGGCTTTATGCCCTTTTATTCTTTTCATATTTTTTTGCCTTGTCAATGTTTTAGGGCGAGAAAGTTTTTAAAAATATGTGCGTTTGAGCTGAATTTTTTTAAAAAATCATTAAAAAGGAAAAAACCATTAAAAGGCCATTAAATGATACGTTTCATTTTATCTAAGCTTTTAAAAAATTGTGATATTCTTTTACTATTTTGGTTCTTCGTAACCACAGTAATTTAAAACCTATATATGCTATTTTGGATTAATTGTACTTCACAACTGTGGTTCAGTCCGTGTTTAAGATATCTAAAAAGATTTGATTTTTAAGAGACTGAATTTTTTTTAAAAAAGGAAAAAAATAATAGAGAATTTGTTATAATGTGTTTAGAGTAGTATTTTTCTTTTTTTTACTAAAATATCTAATATGATCTTTTTACTTTTAAGTTGTCGTACATTGAATATTAACACAGTTTTTTATTGTCAAGAGAAAAATTGACTTTTTAATTGAATGTATTGTATTTATTTTAATTAAAAAAATCTAATGTATTTGAAATGAATGTAGGTTTTTTTGAAAAAAAATAGTGAATTTTTTAAATATACCATACACTATAACTTAAAAGTTGATTTTTTTAATAAAAAAAAACCTAGCATTTTAGTAATAGGGCTTCTAGGTTGAGTACTTAATATTTACATATTTTTTGCATAGGGTGTTTTTGCAGAGTAATCATAGGAAATTATTTTTTTTCAATCATTTTGTGACAATTTTAAATAGTACTTTTACTAAAAAAAAATTATGACTGACAAAATTTACGATATAAATATAATAACTCATATTTATTGAGTAGTTAAAAAAAATAACACAGATAATATAAGTTACAATAATTTATTTATACATGAGATTAAGTACATTTGACACCCCCCGCTTGAAATCTACGGCTGCAAATATCTGGAAACCATGCTAAAGATTTTGTGGGTCGAGGGTTGCTTAACCACCCAAAAGGGTAGGGTGGGGATAAAGAAATCAATAAATAATGTACTCAGACTCTGAGATTCAGTTGAAATTGCAATTCCAATCTAGAGGAGCATGGATATTATCCTTTTTATTTAATTTTTAATGATTTTACAGCACATTAGAAGATATTTTTAACTACTATAAAAATAATCAACATTGCTTGGACATTACATAATTATAACTACCCTTATATTTTTATTAGATTTTAATGATTTTCCAACACATTGAAAGATATTTTTAAAAAGATAGTTCGGTGCACTAAACTCTCGCGTATGCATAATTTGGAAAGAGGCAAATCACGATGGGTCTATAGTATACAGCCTTATTTTGTATTCGTAAAAAACTATTTTCACGCTTTAAACTTGTGACTTCAAGTCACACAACGACAACTCTATCGTTATACTAATGCTTTCTTACTAAAAAATATTTATAACTATTTATAAAATAATAAACATTGCTTGGACTGTATATATTTCTAACTACTGTATATATTTATTAGGAAAAACTAATTCTTTGATTAAAAATAAAAATATATATATAATTTCTTTTTTAGTTAAATTTTTTTGACTTACTGTCTTATTATTTTTTAATTTAAAATTACTTAAATCCATATAAACTTTTAATTTTTAAACTACTTTTAATATTTGTTGAATAAACTTTTGACTTATATAATTTGCAATAACTTAAAGGAGAGAGACATTCTAAGTTTCCAGCTAAGATTGAGAGAATCTGTCACGTTAGTGCGATTTGGGGGTAATCAAGAAATAATAATTACAATATGATAATGATGAATAATCGATCTAAACATAATTAAATTATAAAATAAAAAATTTTAATTTATTGACAATAAATTTTAAATACTCATAATTTTTATTTTTATGTCTCATCTATATGTATAGACTTTCTCATAATAATATGCATAATTACAACAACTAATCGTTAGAAGAAAAAAAAATTCATCTGCAAAGGTAAAAAAAAAAATCCATCTGACTTAAAGCTAAGTTTAAAGTTTTTTTTAACTTATAATTTAAAAATATATATATCAAAAGCTCTATTTGGAAGCTATTAGATTTTTTTCCTTTCTTCTTATTAGCGGTTAGCCTTTTATATTTTTGTTTAGTGGTTGTTAGCTTTTTTGACTTTTTACTAAAAATACTTTTATATATTTTTAAAAATATCATAATTTTTATTATAAATATTTATTTTTTATAAAAATAATAATTTTTAGAATCTACTCATTGAGTTTATCAATTAAGATCTAAATCGAATATAAATTTATGTAAAAAAATTATAATAATTTTTTTTAGCTTAAAGCCTTTTAATTTATTGTTTTTTTGTTTAACATTTTTAAAATTATTATTTTTTTAACTTTAAGTCATCTTTAAAATTTACCAAACAAATCATTTACTTATTTAGCTGAAAATAAATTAAAATAAAAAGATTGGCTCAAATTGAAATTACCAAAAAAGACAAACAATACAGAACGAGTGCATGATTAGAATGTGTTAGTTGAGATTAAAAAGTTAATAAATTGTTTATTCCCATTTTATGAAGTCATCTCTTTAGGTCTGACTTGGGAGTCAGATGTCAGTTGGAGTGTCCGTTATCATAATTTAACATGGGTTATCCTAGCCATCATTTAATGGATAATGATTAATAAAATATTAAAAATAATTTTTTTTAATATTAATATATTTTTAAAAGTAAAATTTATTATTTTCATAAATATTTATATATTATAAATTCATTATTCACTATCTAATTAAACATTGATTAATATTTTCCTTTAACAAATCGTAAACTATATGCATGATTTGCTTGTACGCCTACAATTGTACCAGCTAATGATATTTATTGTCATTGTGGCCATCCTACCTTGTGATTTCTTATGGTGCATAAATTGATCGTACGCAATAGGAAAAAAGATTAGGTATTGCTTTTTGTATTTTATATAATTTATTTATTATTTTATTTTGAACTCTACATATTTGTATTAAGATGAAATTAGGAGTTCACTAAGAATTTATATTGTATAAAATTTAATATTAAATGAGTTTACGAGCTTTTAAAATTTTTATATATACATATAAGTAACACAATGGTAAAATTCTACGATTAAGAAAAAAATATAATGAGGATAACTGCTGGAGAGTTGGGAATAGTTATACTTTTTCACATACGATATAGTAAAATATTTGCTCTCTCGCTCATGAATGTAAGTCGATGCGGACCGAACCTCGTTAATTCTCGGTGTTTATTATTTTTTATTTTTTTGTGTATAGATTTTTGCTTTTGTTTGGGTTCGAAAATTAGTAATTAAATTCCAATACTTTTATATTTATTTTAGTTATTTATTTTTATTTTAAAAATCACAATTATTATTGATTTTTGGATAAATATAGATGGTGTTTGGTTAAATTACTGAAAGTAGTTTTTAGTTTTCTGCTAGTATTTTTAGCAATGAGTTTTTCTTTTCAAAAATTTATAATTTTTGTTACAAAATACAATTGTTTTGTTTTGTCCTATAAATAACTAATTTCATATACAAATTAGCATATTTTTTAAGCACTCAAAACTTATACTACAAATTACAAGTTATAAGTTATTAATTTTAACAATGCCAAATATCATCATAGTTCAGTCACGTTCTTATAATACCCAATTAATTTAATTTATTTACTCAACAATTTTTTTTATAAAAATAACCGTTTTCAAATTATGAAAACAAATACAAAATTAAACCCATCAAAAAGGGCTCCGTTTGGGTAAATAAATTATTAGCTTATTTGACTTATAAGCAGCCAAATAAGTAACGTTGTTTGGTTTGCCAAATAAGTAAGAATTAAGTCAATAAACAAATAAGACAATAAGTAAATAAGTTAATAAAAAAATAAATTAATAAGTCAAAATAATCCAAAAATCAGCTAAATAATCTAAAAATAAACAAACAAGTGTCCTTTTACACGAAGCAAATAAGTAAATAAGTCAATTGAATCAAACAAAATGACTTATTTATCTTTTTATTTATTTGTTAATGAACAAATAAACAAATTAGCCAAAGGGGCCAAGAGAATACGGCACAGACCTATTTCCCAACCTTTGACTTCTTCTATTTATTAAGTTACTATTTTTGACGTTAACCAAATAAACTACTCCTTAATAAATCCTATTTCCAAGTTGAAATTTCTTTTAATAGAGTTATTTTTATTTTATCTTTTCTTCTTGTAGATTGACACATCTGCGGCTATGCAAAATGATTAAGATTGTGTTCTTTTGCCTGTGAAGATATTAGGATTTTTTTTTCGAAACAATTTTTATCCAAAAAAATCAAAAATATAATCGGTTTGTGTATTTTTGAAACTTTTTTTTTTCAAAATATTCAGAAAAATAATGATTATTGTTAAAATCAGTTTGTGTTTTTTGAAACATTGTTTTTTGATTTTTCAAAATATTCAAAATAATAATAATAATAATAATAATTATTATTATTATTATTATTGCTAAAATAACGTACTTAATGGGCCAAGTTCACATTATTTATCTTGAAAATCTGTCATCTGTATAACTAAACGTAACAATAATTTTTTTAGGAAAAAAACTCTAAAAAATTCATTTTAAAAAATATAAGATTTTCATATTAATTACAATTTGAAAAATGAAAAAATATTGTGTGCACTTTTGAAGCATTGTCTATATAACGTCCAAAAATCACATAGAATTCTGACGTCAGAGCTACGTAGAAGTATGGAATAACTTCTCTTGCATCCATTAGGGTTCGGTTAAGAATTTTAAAAAACTGTGAGAAATAAGATTAAATTTGTGTTTGGCAATCATAAAAAAATTACTAATTTTTTTTGCTTTTTTTAAATTTTTTTTTATATATCCACAACATATTTTTTTTTTGAAATAAAATCATTATAATACTCTTAACTAAAAGGTCACAGTAGGTTAGGTTTTAAGAATTTTAAAAAATGTGAGAAGTGAGATTTAATTTTTATTTGTCATCTCTAAAAGATTTATTTATTTTATTTTATTTTTAGAAAAAAATTATACATCACAAATACTCTAGGCTATTTAATAAAATAATTATAATATCCTTAATAAATTATTTTGAATATTTTTATTTCTTTTTAAAAAAATTAAATCTATTAAAAACTAATTTAAAAAAAAAACTGATCAAGAGAGTATCGATAGAGCAGTTAACCCTTTGGTTAGATGCTAAAAAGAAATGAAAACTTTGTTTTCTTTTATCTTTTCCCCATTAATTGTGCTGGATGTTAAGAATAAGTCTTAATATACAAAAATGTTGGGCTGTATTTTGTATTTTATTGGATCCATATTTATCATATTATTTTTGATCTATATATAATTGAGTTGCGATAAAATTAAAAGTCTACTATAATTCTTTATGTATAGAATTTATAGTGATGTGAGCTGACTAGAATTTTTTAAAATTTTTACGTGTGTGCTTATAAATAGAACACTAGTGAAATTTTAGGGTTTAAGATCGTGAGGCATAAAATTGTGAGGTTAGCTAATAGAGAGACGAGAGACGGGTTTTGTATTCTTCTATATTCAATGTTAGTGAAATATTTTCTCTTTCACTCGTGGACGTAAATCGATATGGGTTGAACCACGTAAATTCTCAGTGTTCATTATTTTTTATTTTTTTTGTGCGTAATTTTGCTTCCGTTCGTGTTTGAAGATTGGTGTTCAAATCCCAACAAGAGGTATCAAAGATAATGGTGGAAAATTAAGATCGGAGCAATGTATAATTTTTTGATTTTGTAACGAATAAATTAAAAAATTATTTTTTTTGGCGCACAAAAAAAAAAAGGCAACCTTGATCATGAACAACGTTGAGTAAAGAGAGTCGCGTCGACATTGTTGTTGCAGTATTTCGGCAAAGCAATTACGGAGCTCGATTTTTGTTGTTTTCATGGAGCCTAAGGTGCACACTCAAGAATTAATTTTAATTTGTTGGGAATGAGAAATAATTGTTGATAATCAATTACTAGTGAAGAATGAGTGAGAATCAAGTACAACATTGGACTCCTTGTGGGATTAGGCAAAGTGACATGCACATGGGTTTCTGATTAGGTTTGTTCTTGATCGGCATCAAATTAATTTCTCGATTCTCGTGCAAAATGTTTGGCATTGGCGTGGATTTGGTTTCACCGTTTCAGCATATTGATGTTGGCAAATCTGGCAATTATCTTGTGTGGCATCTAATTTTAAAATTAACAGTTTAAATTATTTTATTATATCGGTTTGTATATATAACAAAATAATTTAAGAAAAATATGTATTCTAAGATTTTTTGGCGCTGTGAATTCATCGGTACGGTCATACTTTTTGATTTCTGCATCGTTTATTTGGATTGAACAGATTGATATAAATTGAGATTGATCGGGTGTGATCGAATATAATCATGAGCGATCGGGTACAATCAGAATTGATTTGAATTACGTGGGACAAAGATTACACATATATACTATTGCGACTTTTTCAGATTATGGGGATTGTCAGACACAAATTTAATGATGTTGAAGAGTTTGAATTTCGTGATTGAACCTTTTAATGGCCACAATGACTTCACCTTATGGCAGCAAATGATGAAGAATATATTGACGCGCGAAGGATTAATTAAGGCTCTTAAGAAGAAGTCAGAAAAATCAGAAATGATGAAGGATGTAGAGTGGGATGAGATGCGGGATTTGACAAACAGCACAATTCAGTTGTATCTCGGTAGCAGCACTCTTCGGAAAGTCACCAACGAAAGCTATCCGGCGAAACTCTAGGCTAAGCTGGAGAGCAGGTACAAGTCTAAGATATTAACGAATCGGTTGTCTTCAAAGAAACAGTTATATGTACTTCAGATGACAGAGGAAGCAAACTTTATGGAGTACTTGGACGAGTTAAATAGGATATTGACGGGATTGGATTCTATCAGCGCGAAGATCGAAGACGAGGATAAAGCAATTCTCCTGTTGGTTTCCTTATCTTCATCATACGAGCATCTGAGAACTACACTGATATTTGAAAAAGATACCATTAGGTTAGATAAGGTTGTTGCTGCTCTCATATCTCATGAGATATTGAAGAAGAGGGAGAGTGACAGATCACATGGAGAGGACATCATGGTTGCATCAGGCAGTGGGGAAGTCAGAGGCAGGGCGACAATGATGCTAGATGGGTCCAAGAAGAAAAGTCGTTTCAAGTCGAGAGGTTACAAAGGAAAGTACTACTATTGTGACAAAGAGGTCTTCTGAAGAGGATTTGTTTGAAGTACAAGGCGGACAAGGAAAAAGAACAATAATTAGAGAGTATGAGCACATCAAATTGGATATTAGGTTCTGAATGTTCGTTCCACATGTGTGCAGTCAGAGAGTATTTTGTTACGTATCAAGCAAGCTAAGGTGAAAATTATTGGGTTGTGTCTTGTATTCTATTGGACCCATGTTTATTATATTATTTTTGATCTATATGTAATTGAGTTGGGATGAAATTAGGAATCTACTAGAATTTTTTATGTTTAGGGTTTATAGTAATATAAACTGGCTAGAATTCTTTAAAATTTCTACGTGTGTGCCTATAAATAAGACACTAGTAGAGTTTTAGGGTTTGAGATCGTGAGACATAAAATTGTGAGGTTGGCTGGTAGAGAGAAGGGAGACGGGTTCTGTACTCTTTCATATTCGACATTAGTGAAATATTTTCTCTCTCGCTTGTGAACGTAAGCCGGTGTGGGTCGAACCACGTAAATTCTCGATGTTCATTATTTTTTGCTTTTTTTTGTGCGTGGTTTTACTTTCATTCGCATTCGGAAACTGGTATTTAAATCCCAATAAGTGATGTATGTTTTGTGTACTGTGGACCTGTATAATTAGAAATTTATTTACATGTATTTGAACTGGACTGTAGTTATGAAATTACAAGGAGTCTAATACATATAGGATTTGTAATTATATGGGATTAGAGTTTTAGAATTTGCCTATAAAATAGGACTTTATAATTATAGTTTTTCGTGTGTCGAGTAAATCAAGGAGATAGAGATGTAGGGATATATGAAAAAATAATAGGGCACGGGAGTAACCTTTAAGCGGAAAAACGGGGTTTATTTCAAGTCTCGGGTTGTGGGTGTCAGGTTTTGGGGTGTTTTTAATCTTAGGTTTGTATATTCTACAGTTATAGTGGATTGTTTCTCTCACCCGTGGATGTAGATACGTTGTGCCGAACCACATATATCGCTGCGTATTTTTCTTTAGTATGTGCAATAATTTTTGTTTCCGTTCGCGTTCGGGGATTGATGTTCAAGTCCCAACAAAAAATTAATTATAGAACCACCCCGAAAAATATAGTTCGTTTGGCAACCGGCTTTAGGCTGATTTTTTTATTTTAAGTTACTTTAAGTTAAAAAGTTAAAGAGTTCATTTGCTTTGGATATGCGTGGCTTTTAAGTTAAAAATTTGAAGTGGCTTTAAACCAAAAAGCAAAAAGATTTACTTAAAATCGTTATAATTTCTTTAAAATTATCTAAAGATAATTTTATATTCAATATAGATCTTGTTTGATAGATTTTGACGAGTAAACTTTAATTTTTTTTATAAAAATAGATATGTATAATAAAAGTTATGATATTTTTAAAAAAATATAAAAAAATTATATAAAAAGCGAAAAAAGTTAAAAACCTTTGAGTTGGAAAATAATTTTTTTTGATTTTTTAGACTTTTAAGTAGAAAGGCAAAAAAATAACTTTAAATCAAGTTTAAGTCGGTTGCCAAACGAGAGCATAATATGGATGAACATGGTTTTTAAGATATTATAATATAGATGAACATCATTTATATTATGCTTAGTAATTAACATGAGATAAGTCATTAAAGAATAAGAAATTTAATTATTTTCAATCATTGTACGTATATAATAAAAAAATAATCCAAAACTTTAATCTTCCACAATATCACATTCGCTCTGGTAAACGGACAGTGTAATTAATTCAGTGGTTTAATACGAATAATTTATAAATTGACTAAACAAACAATGGGTGTTTGGCTAAGCTTTTGTCACTAGTTTTTAATTTTTTATTATTAATTTAATTATATATTATAATATCTTTTAAACACATATAATTTTTGTTATAATTTTTAATTATTATTTTTTATTTCAATTACAAGTTACAATTTTTATTAAATACACACAACTTTTACTAATAATTACAATTTATAAACTATTAACAGCAGTATTCCCAAACACTCCAACGTATTAAAAAAATACGTGAGCCCCAAATGTTTATTATTTTAATTCTTAACAATAAATCTACGTATAATATATAGAATCATGCATAAAACACGATATATATGTGTCGCCAACATAAAAAGCAATTGTAAATCTTATTTGTTTTATTTACAAATATAAAACTGCAATATACATATCTACTATTTTC
>JAULJZ010107439.1:0-11655 GCA_032270985.1 Heliamphora pulchella
GTAAGAATATGAAATATGAATGCTCAAGAATGAATAGTATGTGAGTATGATCTTTGCAAAGCTTCTTGTTCTGTTTTGTATTGATGATATGCTCCTTATATAGCCAAATTTTTGAGCTAGCCGTTGTGACTGAAGAGATGGTTTGACTTTTCAAGAAAAACTAGCCATTATGCAGTCAAATCAATCCTTCAGGACCATTCAGTCGACTGAGGGCATAAGTTCAGTCGACTAAACCTATAAAAGGTCCATTCAGTCGACTGAGTTTAACGGTTCAGTCGACTGAACCTTTTAAGATTCCTCAATTGATTTTTCAAAATGTTTTTCAGTCGACTGGTATTGAAGATTCAATCGACTGAACCTTTGAGGTTCATCAAATTGATTTTCCAGTAGGTTTTTTCGTCGACTGATTTATGAATTCAGTCGACTGAACTTTTGAGGTTCAGATTTCAAACTTTAAAGATCATTTCATGAATGTTTTGAATGAAAAATAAGATCTTTATTAGTTTTGATATGTTTAAGTCACAAGATAAACTTGTTAAAATGTTTCTCAATCTAAACACAAGTTTAGTTCCTTCATAAAACATTTTATCCTTTTAGGAAAGAGATATGCATGAGTTATATCTTTTCACTTTTGGTTTCCTATGAGCTTCAAAGGATATATTGAAAGAGTAGTGAACTTACATTGATCCTATCTTGCAATACAAATGAAAACCTTAAACTAAGTCTTCAATCCTTCGTCTTTTGCATTGTTCCAAGAACTTGTTATCGAAGTATTTGACTTGAATATGCTTCATGGCTTTTACTTTATATCTTTAATTATGCTTAGCATGTGTTTCCTATAAATGATCTCAATTTACATAATTAGATACTTAGGTTTGTTATCATCAAAATGGTCATTGAAATCTTGTTAGGCCAACATGCGCTATTATCTGTTCTCCGTAATCAAGACATGCATACTAAAACTCTGTGCTATAATTGTACCGATGGTATATCTATTTCTATATAAACTGTAAATAATTACTTATATTCTGCAAGAACCTATAATTTGGTCTTCTGTGTGCAAGTTGTACTCTACGCACTAGATTAAATACTGTACATAATAAATGATATCAATGTATACCATTAAAGAAATGATATTGCATATATTGCTCATTAAGATTCTCATAAAATAAAAAATTAATTTTATTAAAATAAAATAAAATACTGAAACTAAATAAATTCATGATTTTTAGTATACAACCCTAATAATCTCCCACTTATACTCAAAACCATATTACCATACATCTGACTCTCATGCCCTCTACATGACTATCAAAAGTCTTAGCCGGTAAGCTCTTTGTAAAAAGATCTATAAGGTTGTCTCCAGTTGCAATCTTGGTCATAGCAACATCAACTCTCTGTACAATTTCTTGTATCAGGTAATACTTATGCTCAATGTGCTTTCCTTTCTTGTGGACTCTTGGTTCATTTGAGTTTGCAACTGCTACGCTATTATCACAATAAAGTGTAATAGCCAACTAAACTAAATGGACCACTTCTAGATCCAACAGAAAGTTTTTGTGCCAAACAGCTTCCTTGGCTACTTCAGAAGCTGCAGCGTACTTGGCCTCCATGGTTGAATCGGCAATGCAGGACTGCTTGGTACTTCTCCAACTAATCGCTCGACCTCCAAAGGTAAACATATATCCCGAGGTAGACTTGCGGGAGTCTTTGTCGGACTAAAAATTTGAGTCTGTGTACCCCAAAGGTACTAGACTGTTTTTCTGGTAAATCAACATATAATCCCTAGTACTTTTCAGGTACTTGATTATATTTTTTATCACAGTCCAATGCTCCTGAATTGTGTTAGACTGATATCTGCTAACCATGCCAACAGCGAAGCTGATGTCGGGTTTAGTGCAAATCATAGCATACATGAGGTTTCTTACTATAGAAGCATAAGGAACCGTTTTTGTTTTCTCTCTCATCAGGTGTCTTAGGACACTAATCCTTGGATAGAGTGATTCCATGCCTGAAAGGAAAAAACCCTTTCTTGGAATCCTGCATGATAAAAGGAGTAAGGATATTATCAATATACTTTCCTTGTGATAAGCTCAATATCCTTTGTTTCCGATCTCGTACAAGTTTGATCCCAAGGATATGACTGGCTTCTCCCAAGTTCTTCATATCGAACTACCTAGATAACCAAACTTTAACCGTAGATAATACCCCCACATCATTTTCGATGAGCAAGATATCGTCTACATAAAGTATTAGGAAGATCACCACGCTTTCGTCACCCTTCTTGTACACATAGGACTCATCCAGACTCTGATCAAAACCATAAGACTTTATGACTTGATCAAATCGAGTGTTCTAAGACCTCGATGTCAGCTTAAGTCTATAAATGGATCTCTTCATGGCCCTTTGCCAAAGATCTACATCTTTGTCTTGAAGTACTTTATTGCAGTTACAGGGCTCAGTATCTAGTTTTGCCATGATTTTGTCAAAAGAGTCTCCCAAGAACATATACCGATCAGGTTGATGAACAACCCTCCCACTACAACGAGGCACTACCTGTGTCTGTGTACTAGCAGTAACTCGCTATGCAGAAGCTGAACCATGTGCATCAACACCTTGTTCTTGATTTGCACCTGTCCTGATAATCCTCCCACTATGACGATGTAATGAGATATTAGTGGCATGTGATTTTTCTTCCGTTCTATTAGTATTTTCTCTCAGTTCTTCCAAAACAATGTTGCTTTTGGGTCTATGGTCCATAATATAATCCTCTTCTAAGAATCGAGCATTTGAGCTAACAATGACCTTTTGATCATTGGGATTATAAAATAGTCCACCCTTCGTTCCCTTGGGATACCCCACAAAGAAACAGACTTTTGTCCTCGGTTTTAACTTACCTGTGTTCTCTTTTAGCACATGTGCTGGACGCCCCCAAATTCGAATGTGTTTCAGACTAGGCATACGCCTGGTCCACAATTCTATTGGAATAAAAGGTACTGACTTAGAAAGTACAAAATTCAGGATATAAGCCGTTATTTCTAAAGTGAGTCCCTAAAACGAATCAAGTAATCCTAAATAACTCATCATGGATCTTATCATCTCCATAAGAGTCCTATTCCTTCTTTCTACTAAACCATTCTGCTGCAGAGTGCTAGGTACAGTCAACTGGGATATAATCTCCTCTGATGACTGGTAATCCCTAAACTATCCAAAGAGATAATCCCCACCACAGTCAGATCGTAGTGATTTGATAGTTTTACCTAGAAGCTTCTCCATCTCCGTCTTGAATTCTTTAAATATTTCAAAGCATTCGAATTTTTGGTGCATCAGGTAAATGTATCCAAATCTTGAGTAGTCATCAACAAAACTAATCAAGTACTCAAATTCACCTCTAACCCAGATTTTCATAGGATCACACACATCAGAATAAACCAACTCTAACAGTTCTTTAACTCTATAACTTTTAGCCGAAAAGGGCCTCTTGGTCATCTTACCCTCTAAGCAAGATTCACAGAGTGGAAGTGCCTCTAGTTCTAATGAACTCAAAGGTCTATCTGCTACCAGTCTATTTATCATTTTTAGATTAATATGACCCATGCGCAAGTACCAAAAATATTTGATTTTTTAAACAAGGAAACTTTCTCTTTTATGGTAAATTAGATATGTTATTCATTTCAGTTAGTTGTAGTGTATGAAAGATAGGATATACGATATACAGATCATCCACCAATAAATCAAAACAAATAAAATGTTTATTTTTTTCACAATGACAGAGTCACCAAAATGAATAGAATATTTATCCTTTATTAAGCTCGAGACTAAAATTAAATTTTTTCTAATCGAAGGTACATAAAGACAATCTTTCAGAAGAAGTATCCAATCTCTACTAAAATTGAGAGTGACAACTCCTACTACAACTGCTGTCACCCTTGTATTATATCCCACGTGTAGGTATATTTTTCCATCACTGAGCTGCCTGGTTTCCTAAAACCTCTCCAAGCAATTGCAGACATGATTAGTTGCTCCCGTATCTACACACCAGATTCCGGTAGATAACACCGCTAAATATGTTTCAACCACTAGTGAACAGAAATTACCTTGTTTGTTCTGCTTACTGAGAAAAATCGGACACTGCTTTTTCCAATGTTTAAACTGGTTACAGTGATATCACTTGCCTCTCGGTTTCTTCACACCAGTTTTTGGTCCCTTAATTACTTTTGGGCTTATGTTTCCCTATGTCTGAATCTTTTTCTTCTTCTTGCCTTTCAGCTTAGATGAAGAACCTTTCTCTGCTACATACACAGAACCTGGCTTCCTCAGAACACCCTCAGCTGCTTGAAGTTCCTTAAAAAGTTTTGGCAATAAAAAGCTGATCTTGTTCATGGTATAGTTCAGGTATAATTGCTTAAAACTTTCTAGCAGTGATTGGAGTATGATATCGACCTGGGTTTCCCCGTCAATTTTAGCTCATAGGATCTTCAGTTCATTTAAAAGACTGATCATCTTCAGAATATGATCCCTAACTGGGGTGCCTTCAGCCATGTTCGCATTCATTAGAGATTTTATGGCCACCTACCTAGCAGCACAATTTTGATCTCCAAACATTTCTTTGAGATTCATAATCACGTCATAGCGAGGCATCTGATCAGTTTTCTACCACTTCTGATGGGCTTGAGTTTCTTATTCGGTCGCCCCCACATCAGGTACTGGTGGACATATATTAGTTAATACAAATTTGTAATCCTCGACAGTTAAGATAATATGCAAGTTTCGTTTTCAGTCAACATAGTTCAGTTCCATAAGTTTGTTTTGTTTGAGTATTGAAGTGAGTGAGTTAAAAGCCATTTTAATCCTGTGAATCACATAATTTAAATACCGTTAATTATGACGAGTAAAACTTTGAATTTATTTTAATTTGGTTCCCTCTACCATTTTAAAAAAATTCACCAGCAGCGCATGCCTCGATGGGAGGACATCTACTAACCATCGTTTGTCCAGATAGGCCAATCCCTATTAATTTTCTATCTAGGCAACTAACCCTGCCAAGTAAAATTAAATAGCTGACATAGCTTCGGTCTAGTATATAATAGTAGTGACTCAGATGAAGATAATACTATTATATACAACTAAGTATTAACCATCACCTAATCCCAAATTATTCGTTTCGCAATGAACCATTCAGATGAAAAAGTGTTCCACAGTAACAATTATCCAGAATTATCCCTAAAGGAGGTTTGTACTTGCGATACCGCAATTAATATGTCCGATGGAGAGGAAGGTATTACTGCCAACATGTAGGGTTTAATTGCATCGCTTGCAAACTGGTGATGGAGACCGCGAGATTTATCTGTGAATAAATTTTCTCTTCCACTTAGATTTTTAAAACATTTTTTAGGGTTATAAAAAAACCGATTAATTAAAATAAATTTATTAATTTCAAAAACCACACGATCTGAAAGAATCAAACATCTTTCCGTGTAAACGATTCTAAAGATTCCGATTTGTCAAACTATCTTTTCGTGTTTAAATGCGTAACAAATAAAATTTAATAAATGTACAATTTTTTCTTTAACTTTTCAGTTAAGGTAGGGATTAACGCTATTTATTTATTTTATTTTTCGTTCTATATCTTTCAAAAAATAATAATTTATTTTGATTAAATATTTTATTTATTTAATTAATTAAAAAATCAGAATTAATTTTTACGTTTTTCTAAGATATCTGATTTAAAAAAAATCATTTTAAATGTGATATTTTGTAAAAAAATAAAATATCCAATTTTTTTTTCATTTAATTAAGATTAATTAATTAAAAAAACTTAATTTTATTTTTTATTACAAAATATTTTAATTAAAATTGAATTTTCGAATTAATTAAATTAACATGATAAATAAAACAAATATATCACATCTATGCAATTCATATATATATAAACACAATATACATACATCCCGATTTTATGATTAAAGTAAAACGCTGAAACATTTCAGTTTCCTATTGAAGATAAGCTGTAATAATCCATGTTTGTCTCAGCTTTCTGTATATTGATTGCATTAGATTTCTCTGATACACTGTGATATACAAGTATATCACATTTTTCTCTTCAAACATATCAGAATATCGAACAAAATAGCCCCAAAATCTAGGACCACCACTGGCTACCACTGCGCCGCTGGCGCCGCCCATGGCCGTCGGCTTCAGGCGGCTTTTGCTGCTGTCTCATTGCTCCATTTTTGACGCTTTTTATACCAAAAAATAGGTCTCAAAAAATAGTATTTTTTTAATCAAAAAACCTACTCAAAAGCAGCACGAAAAATTGCCCAAAAATCAGCCTGAAATAGCCGTCGTCGTCCCAAATAGCCCCCTGTTTGGGCTATTTTTGATGGTTTTTTTGTGTCCTTTTTTTTCAAAAAAATAACTCAAATATCCAACAATTCGTTGCTTCAAAGAACGCCTCAAAAATAGTTCAAAAAAGTCCTAAAATAGCCCCGAATAGCGCTGGTTGCACTACTGCTGCCGAAAAATAACCTGCTGTTTTTGCACCTTTTTGTGCACTATTTACCCCAAATTTTTAATAGTTTTTGGACAGTGTTTTAAGGTATGCTTACTTCTATTTTATACCTAAAAAATTACTTAAAAAATATTCACAAAAACTATTCAAGGAAACATCGAAATTGCCGTCGAACTGCCGCCGATGGTGGGCTATTTTGGTATTTGTTTTGCTATTTTTGACTTATTTTTGTTGCTATTTCTAATGCATAAATACTGCAAAAAAATTCATCCAAAAATATGTTTAAAACCGTTAAAAACTTACTGCGATCCATGGCTCGTAAAAATTCGAAACCATCGCTGGTGCCACCGCCTGTTCTTCGTGTTCTTGGATACATTCAACCTATTTTTAAATAATCTAAACAGATATTTAAAAATATAAAACTAGTTATTACATCGATCTTATGTTCCGAAAGCTCATATTCGATCTATCACGGTCAACTTCCGTGATTAAAAAAAATTAAATCATCATCCACACATTTAATTAAACATAAAAAAAAATGACGATCATAAAATTGGAATTAGAACGCCTTCAAAACTAAGTTAGCACAATTCTAAATCTCCCTTGTCTCGTTAAATCGTAAACAAAAAATAAAATTGCTATGATACCAATTGTTGGAGGCAAAACTGTCAAGATCATCGTATTTGTAAACAATTTTTGGTAAAAAATTAATTGGATGGGCAAACGCCAAAACGGGTTCTAGATAAAACTTTTAACGTCGAACGATAAAAAATAAAATCCGTGCAACCAAAGTTAATTTAGAAGAATACTTTTTTACCGATTGATTATTCAACTACGATTTGATTTTGAGTTCAAGCTCCCATCAGACCTTATACTATATTCTCTTATGTGATTCTCGGATATAGTGTGTGCTATAATCTTCTGAGAACTTGTATCGGCAGAATCTGGACAGCTTTAGTCTTGAAGACAAATTATAAAACTAGTTTAACTTACTCGCATATTTATAGGGCTACAACAGGGACCTGTAGAGTAATTATGATTAAAATTTATAGTGGAATACAGACACCCATTAGCGGTTTTCGTAATTAAGCAAAACTCGTAGCGATATCTGTAATTATAAAAATCTTGCAGCGGTTTCTGTAATTTTTATAAAATACTGAATTACAGTTCACATCACTAAATAACTATAATTGTACTCTAAGCCATAATTTTAAGACCTTCTAGCATTGTGGTCATGTTATTAATTGCGTAACATTTCTCCCCGTGTTAAGATTCTCAATACCCGCCAATTAAATTTAATTACTAACAATTTAGTTTAATCGGCATCCTGAAATTTTTTAAACCCTTTCACTTAACTTATTTGACCACCGGATAATCAAATCTTGCTGTGGGGTTTGGCCCGGTCAAAGCTTATAAGCTTTTTTAAGGAGGTATTATCAATCTCAATCTTTCGGGACATGGATTTCGTCAATAATTATTATTCACCATATAAATAATACCGCTATCCAATTCACAGGGAATATAGACCCACATAAGATTGCACCATCTAATAAATCAAAATAACAAATGTTAAATATACGCAAATCAATAATTATTTCAAGATTAAGAGGATAAACACTATTCATAATAACCTTAGGGTGTGAATTAATTTATATAGTCAGTAAAAAATTAATTACCCAAAATGTTCCGTTCAATACATACAAAGTGTACTAGTACAGAGAGTTAGAACAATATACGATACTATTATCTGTTTCTCGTAACCAATACAGGTCTACTAAAACTCTGTGCTACAGTGGTACTGATGGTATGTCCATTTCCATCTAAACTGTGAATATAAACTTATATTCTACAAGAACTTAAAATCTGATATTCTGTGTGCAAGCCGTACTCTATACACCAGATTAAATACTATACAAAATATTGGACATCCGTATATAACATTTAAAGAAATGATATATTGCGTACAGTGCTCACAAAGATTCTCATAAAATAAAAAATTAATTTTATTAAAATAAAATTAAATACTAAAAACATGATTTTCAATATATCAACTGTGAGACCCGGACCCGTCTCTTTTTGAGATATTTATATATGTTGATGTCTTTCTTTCCATATATGTATCACTTGGTGTATGGTTTATGTTTTTAGTTGTAGAACAACTTGTTTTGTATAGGTGTTATACATGTTATGCATGCAGGGGGTTTGGCTTGGTTGCTTTTGTTTTAGTTTCTCTCTCAGCAATGACCACTCGAACAGAGGGGAGCGCGCTCGAGCGGACTGGTGGCAGAGTGTTGGTCTGAGAGGTGACCGCTCGAGCAGTGCTTAGGCGCTCGAGCGGTGGTGTGGTAGGGCCTATGTCGGCAAGGGGTCCGCTCGAGCGGTGGGGCCTGGGCGCGAAAATCTATAAAGGCTACAAATATCTTTTTGGAGACTCAAAATATCTTTTTCAAGAAAATCTCTTTCTCTCCACCTTTTCTCTACCTTCTCTCTAGCTTTCGGGAGGTCCCGGGCTTAGTTTTTTGCGGTCGGATAGCAGATCTTTACTGTCGACGACGTGGGCTTCGTATCCATCCGGACAAATTCTCGTTCCGACGAGGTTGGATTTTGAGGCGTCGAGCTTTTAGCTCTTTGAGGTCGAATTCTAGATCCTACTGCTATTAAAGGGTGTTGTATGTAATTATACTTGCTTTCACCGAGTGAAAATGCATTAAATGTGATTTTCATGTTTTAAACCTTGGTTTTGGGTAAAAAGTGGATTTTAGACCTTTTCTTGGGTTTATACATGATCCGGATGTGTTGAGATCCGTGGTTTTCAAAATGAGGTTTGAAAATGGGGTGTTTTTATGAAAAACGTGTTTTGGAGGTTTGGAGCTAACCCATGGGGTTGAGTCTCAGCTTTTAAAACATTTTGTTAGAAATCTGTTGCTACATGCTTGTTGATCTCTATGTGAATGAATTGGATCTCTTTTATACATGCGATGTAGAACTGTTTTACAGGTTTTCGTAGTTGAGCTACGGTTGGATTTTTAAATATTTTTCGTAGATGTACCGTAACAGTGGGTATGTGGATGTGGGCTTACATTGCTCTTTGATAGAAGTTCAGAAACGTTCGTAGCGTAGGTGCTCTGTACTGTCGGGTTAATCCCCGTAAATTAAGTCAGGTGCCCCCGTGAATGGCGATATGTGGGTGCTTTGGACCCTTAGGTTTCGGTCCCATAAATTAAGCAGTAGGTGCTCTGGACCTTCGGGCTAGTCCCGTAAATTGAGTCAATTGCCTACGTTAATAGCGTCGTTGTCGTAACTCTATATGGAACTTGTCATTATCGAGCAGGTCTTGAGTGGTGACTAGGGTAATGGACATGAGTCTATAGTTGTTATCTTTGTTAGTGTGGTAGAGTCGGTACATAGGATTACATTTTATCTCTTTCTTCTCGGCTATGTGACCCGCGCGGAGAATTCTCCGTTTTTACTGCTTTCCCTTAACTGTGGCATGATATCTGTTAGGATGATATGCATAGTTTCAAGGATGAAAATGATGGTTTTCAAATGGAAAACTTGTGATTTTGAAAGAAAATCTTTTTGGCTTTCGTGGTCGAGTTAGCTCCCACCATATGATTGCATAGCATACTTTACAGCTTTACTGTCTATTTTCCATTGGGTTTTGGCTCACGGTGTGGGATTTTTCTTTAAAAATATTTTCAGGTGAGTTGTGTAGTTGACCTAGATTCCTGTGGTAGCGAAAGACTAGTTGTAGTTTTTCTATTTTAGATATGTACTTATACGTGTAGTGCCTATTTCAGAAGACTAGTTTTGTACGCCTTGAGGCGATATATTTATTCATGTATGAGAATGCATGTTTCCTATTTATGAGAGTTGAACTGTGGAAATTTTTATCCAAATGATGTATATTTTTGAGTTGATGATTTTCCAACTGCAAATCTTATTTTCTCAAACGGTGTTTTGGTGGGCTTTCACGTGACCCAGGCATTTGGAGCGTGACAACTTGGTATCAGAGCTCTGGGTTCAAATACCTAAGAGCCTTGGGAAAGAGAGTACATCATCTTGTGAGGATGTATGTGTACTTGATTGCATGTGTTCAAGAGTTTTCTTACATAAGCATGATAGCCTGTGTAGCATGATGATTTTGTATCCGTGGGTATGGAGGTTGAGTTTTAGGATTGATTAGTCTGGCCTTCGGGCGTTTGGATTAACAAACTTGGGAGCCAAGTTAGATACGCATTTCGCGAACGTAATTTCTAGCTAGGTATCTGAGTAGGTTGTCCAGATGGACGAGTCCTTCTTGTTGGTTCTCCTTGGTATGTGAGATATGTGTTGACATGATCTAAGTCGCTATGTGTTAGCATGCTTATATGTGATCTGTCCTTTACGTTAGTAATAACATGTTGTATGGATGCTTATCCTGTTATATTGCTTTCGTTTAGCGTTATGTCTACGCGGGGAGGATGAGGCCGAGGTCGAGACCGTGGCTGTGGTTCTGGCTGAAGGGATGTTCCAATCCCAGATGTTGGGGATGCTAATACACCCCAAGGACTTATTGGCGAGGGAGATCTGTTGCGTGAGATGGTCGGCTCCATCCGGCAACTGGCTGAGGCCACTAAGGGAAGGGAGAGTGTACTTGAGCCGAGGGTGATGGTTGCGATGCGTGAGTTTCGCCGTCTAGATCCTCTTACGTTTTCTAGGGATTCCAACCCCACGGTAGCCACTGAGTGGCTGGAGCTGGTTACCAAGATTCTAGACACGCTTCAAATAGAGGAGGATGACCTGCGGGTTACGTTTGCTGCCTTCCAGCTGAGGGGGAGTGCTCACATGTGGTGGAAGCTTGTCAAGACCACAGTGGGAGGCACTTGAGAGGCATTCACGAAGGTATTTCTGGAGAAATACTTTCCAGCGACGTTGAGGGATCGCTACAGAGAGGATTTCTTTTTTCTGATGTAGGAGACGATGACAGTGATTGAGTATGAGGCGGAGTTTACTAGCCTATCCTGGTTTGCACAGGAGATTGTGCCCACTGATGAGTTCCGTACCAAGCGGTTCGAGAGGGGTTTGATGTTGGAGGCAATACTGCCAAGATCATTGTTTTTGTAAAACGATTTTCGATAAAAAATTAACTGGACGGACAAACG
>JAULJZ010107450.1:0-11655 GCA_032270985.1 Heliamphora pulchella
TCCGACTATTACATCCGGCTACCGCCTTCAACTACCACATTCGGCCACCCATTCCGGCCCACCCTTTTGACCATCGTCTCGATTTTTACCTATCACATTTGACCACCATCGCTGCTTCTTACTATCTTTTCGGCTAACACCTTCAATCACCATCTCCAACTACTACCTCCGACCACCATTGCTACATCTTGCTATCATCTCCAGCAAACACCCTTGGTCACCACCATCCGGCCACCACCGCCGACCATCTGCTTCGATCACCGCCTCCGATCACCATTTTCGACCACCATCCGGCCACCACCGCCGACTATCTGCTTCGATCCCCGCCTCCGATCACCATTTTCGACTACCATCTCTACCTCTTGCCATCATCACTGAATAACACATCCGACCATCACCTCCGACTATTGTATTCATCCGTAACCTCCAACTAACACTTTCTAAACATTTATGTGCCAAACATGTTTTTATTTTTTATAAAATAAACAAAAACATGTTTTTTGTTTTTTATAAACAAAAAATAGAAAACTGTAAACGTTACCAAACGGCCTTTTTCTATTCAAAAGCTCTTCCGATTTTTACTGATATGTATATGTTGTTGTATTGGATTGTTGTGATCTGTCATTTTTTGTTATTAAAATGTAAAAATGTTCTTGTTTTAAACGATTTTATTTCAAATAATTGATATGAAATAATTATTTCTTGAAGGATTCAGTCTCTATGTATTTAATGTAGTTCGTATTTTCTTCCTCTTTCTACTCCAACAACAATGATTTTTTTGATACATATTCTCTATACGATCGTGTGCAACTGATACAATTATCAGTTGCAAATTCTATGTTGAACAATTTTGAAAGCACTTATCTGTTGAACATTGATACAATTATCAGTTACATATTATTGCTAAATGCACACAGCTTTCCTAAATCACCGATACATTTTATCAATTTAAAATTATTTTATAAGAAAATATTGCAACATATACTTAATGCTGATAAATATATCAGTGGTATATGCGTAGTGAACTGGAGTTGAAATGTATTGGTGGTTTTTTATGAAAATATTTCTACTAACCATTAATAAATGTATCAATGGTCATATCTGGTTGCGATAAGTTGAAACATATATCAAAACTAATAATTTGTGGATTTAAAAATGTATCAGATTTATGTGTATAGTAAAATAGTTTTGAAAATATATCGTTTGTATGCGACTGTATATCATTTGTATGTGTTACGGCGACTAGTAGAGAGAGAGAGAGAGAGAGAAATTGCTTGATTTAATGGATACGTCATATTTGAAAGATCTTTGAAAATATTTCAAATCATGAGAGATAATATCTTCAATAAGAATATATTAGACATAATGAAATAATTTTAAACCTAATGGGACCTAATCTATTAAAAAAAAAGTATTGTAACTAAATCTAGCACTATAAAAACAAGACTAAATTCAAATTTTTTTTTAAATATATGATTGAATCATATTTTATTTTTTTATAAAAAGAATAGGTGACAAATATGATCGTAAAGTATTAATGTGATTCGATTATGAGACTGCTGATCTTCAATCAATTTAATTTTCCCTATGAATGACTTTTTCAGCACACTTTGCAATATGTTTGGTTTAAATTATCAAAATGAATTCAATTGGAATATTGTAATAGAGGAATGAAACACCAGGCTCATATTTCTTGCTGATCAGATCTGTAATTGTAGCTAGCTTGCAAGGCGAATTCAAAATTTGAAGCAAATTTCATGACCAATAGATGATTTAACAAATTCAGTAGTTTCGATTTTTCTTTTTGTATTTTCTAATTTTTTTCTTCATAATTTAGTTTTTTCCATTTTACTTTTATAATTCGTATAAATAGTAACAGCAAAAAAAAACAAAAAAAAAATTCTTTGACTAAATGATAAAAAGTGCACTAAAACTAGAAATAAATGACATAAAATAAAATAAGTTACTAACTCATTATCTCAAACCTAGTCTAAACATGTTTCTCAATGTATTCAGAGAAAAAGGGACAAACTTAAAATTTAATAGGACAAATTTATAATTTGGGGGGCAGACTCATAATTTAAGGAGCATAAATTTTATGAAGGTTTCAAAAATTCATGCCATGTCGTGGGACGTTATTTCGTGACTTGTCCCTGAGACTCGCGTATTAAAACGGCAACTTGTGACACGTAATCTTATCCTTGATAATATATATAGAATCAAAGAATTTATCTTTTAACTTCATCCATTCTATTTTGTTATTTTGAACCCTTGATTTATATTAGCTGAACTGTTTCATGTTCAGACCTTGTGGCAAGCATTCCATTTTCTTTCTTCTTTATATATACATTTTGTTTGTCCCATGCCTGTTGTCAGAAAAATGGTTTTGGACCATATTAATTAGCTAAATTTAAGCTAGTTTTTAAGTGGAATCCACACACTAGTTAAGTTGGGTCTGGATTGTAACATGTTTACTTTCGAGAATAGATGAACCTTAAGTGGTTGGTCGGTCAAAATTATTAAGTAGTGAATGGAAAATTGATTTCAAAAGTCATGAGTTGAATTTGGTTGAAGAATGGTAATTAAAGCTTGTCCCACATTGGAAAGTTATGAGAACTTTTGTGGGTTTATATAGACTTAGGGAAGGGTTGTTGGGGGTACCTAATTTTGTGGAAGAGGAGGATCTACCCAGATGCGAGTTTGGGCTATATTTTAATAATTTAAATTAAATATCCAGTTGGGTAGTTAATTTTTCGTTGGTAGTTATCTCTTCGGTTCAAACTGGAGCAGTTTGTTACTGTTATATCACGACAAGGCGTGTCGGTTCGAATTATATCCGTTAGCTTTAATTCGAGTAAATTTGGCACCGATTTGGGCATGACTGAAAAGGCACCCCCTTGCCTATAAATTACGCCCACTGGTTAGCCTTCAACATTAATTCGTTTCTCATTCTTTCTCTTTCTGTTCTTTTTTCCCATTCATAACTCTATGAGAGAGTCCATACATAATTTGAAGTTTCACAACCACACTGATTGCTGTGCTTCTTCA
Organism: Heliamphora pulchella; assembly: GCA_032270985.1. Lineage (NCBI taxonomy): Eukaryota > Viridiplantae > Streptophyta > Magnoliopsida > Ericales > Sarraceniaceae > Heliamphora > Heliamphora pulchella. The sequence continues at coordinate 3,049 of JAULJZ010107450.1, forward strand.
ATGTATTTTAGATCGTTGTATTTTAGGAGGTAGACGCTCAAACAACTTGAAGCACCACTGCAAGGGGCAAGGGGCAAGGGGCAAGGGGCGAATTTTGTCTTAAAGATATAGTGTGGTACACTAGCCTTGGTCATTTCTTTTTCTTTCTTTTCATTCTAGAATCCAATTCAGTAACTACATTCTTGTTTTTAATTCTGTTATGTTCTTTATTATTTTAATTTTCTTTTCCTTCAGTTCAATCTGTTTTGCGCTGTTGCTAAGTTTGCTCCGAAAAATAACAATCCTAAGACAGAATTCTCGTGTTTACTGTTTTCGGGTTCTACTTAAAACAAAAGAAATTGTTTTAATCTAGTTTTTCGGGTTTTGCTGTTTTGGAGTTAAAACAAGACCAAACTGTTTTTTTTATAAAAAAATAAAATTTTTGGTTTCTGTAATCAGTATTTTCTGGTTTTGTGATCATACAGTTTGGATACTATTTTTTTTGGTCTATTTTATGCTTTGTGTTAATTCGAGTTAAACAAGTTTGTTGTTTACTTTTATAATCATTCTGTTTATTGTCGATCTTCCGTTTAAACAGAAATTGTAACCGAGAACAATGATGGTTCTAGTTATGCTTCTACCCGTATTCTTGTATCCATGCATCTATCGCACAAGTGGTTGCACCCATACCTGCTAATGTTCCTATCAACCACAGAGAAAAGCCTGAGAAATTCAATGGCTCTGATTTTATGAGATGGCAACAAAAATGTTGTTTTATCTCACTACCATGAATCTTGCGAGATTCCTCCGTAGAGATGCTCCTACTCTTGATGAGAATGAAGCAGACATGTAAGTTATTGCTGCAGTAGATGCGTGGAAGCATGCTTATTTTTCATGCAGGAACTATATCTTTAATGGTCTAGACAACACTTTGTACAATGCGCATTGTGCTAAGTCAACTGCTAAAGAACTATGGGAATCTTTGGACAAGAAATACAAAACAGAAGATGTCGGAATGAAAAAATTTGTCATGGACAGATTCCTTGATTATAGAGTGTCGGATTCCAAGACTGTGATCAGTCAAGTTTAAGACCTTCAAGTAGTTTTGCACGAAATTCACGTAGAAGAAATGTCCCTGAGTGAATCCTCCCAAGTAGCCGCAATTATTGAGAAATTACCGTAATCTTGGAAGGTTTTCAAGAATTATTTGAAACACAAGCGTATGGAGATGTAACTTGAAGATCTGATTGTCAGGCTTAGAATTGAGGAAGATAACTTTGGTTCTAAAAAAAAATGAAAATCAATTTATGACTTCTAAGGCCAATGTGGTGGAACAAGGACAAAAGGTCAACAAGAAGAAAAGAAACTTTTCTGATCAAGGTCCGAGAGGTGATACTAGCAAGAAAATGAAATTCAAGGGAAAATGCTTTGTTTGTAAAAAGCCAGGACATCATGCAACAAACTGTCACGAGCAAAAAGATCAGGCGAACTCTAAAAACAAACAAGCTCAGAAAAATGTTATCGAAGTGGAGAATCTCTCCAATTATATTTTTGATATAACTCTTGCTACTATGGTGTCTAAGGTTAATCTGACAGGCTCTAACACCAAAGAAAGGTGGGTGGACATTGGTGTTACTCACCAGGTATGCGCAGACAAAAGGATGTTTACTTCTTGTCAACTTTTGAAAATGGAAGAACAATTGTATATGGGCAATTCTGCAACTACCAAGGTTGAAGGAAAAGGAAAAGTGGTTCTGAAGATGACTTCAGGCAAAGAACTGACTCTGATTGAAGTGTTGCATGTGTCTAAAATTCGTAAGAATTTGGTGTTTAGTTCGTTGCTTAGCAAGAATGGTTTTCGTCTTGTGTTTGAGTTTGATAAGTTTGTCTTGACTAAAAATGGGATGTATGTGGGAAAAAAGGTACTTGAACGAGGGGCTCTTCAAGATGAACGTAATGACTATGGTTTCAAAAGTTAATAAGATTGACACATCTTCTATTTATATGCTTGACTCCTTTTTATCACATGGTAGATTATGTCATGTAAATTTTGATTTCTTGCATAAATTAGTTAATTTAGAGTATTTTTTGAGATTTTAATTTGATTCAAATCATAAGTGTGAAATATGTGCGGAAGTAAAATCTACAAAGGTACCTTTTCACTTATCGAGCCATCAGAATTAATTCATAGTGACATTTGTGATTTGAAATTTGTTCAAACGCGAGGAGAAAAAAATTACTTTATTACTTTCATTGATGATTGTACTAGGTACTGTTATGTATATTTGCTAAAGCAAGGATGATGCCTTTGATATGTTTAAACACTACAAGAACGAGATTAAAAATCAACTTAGAAAAAAGATTTAAGGTGTTAAGAAGCAATCGAGGTGGTGAATACAAATCACCTCTTGGTGAGTTCTGTGTTAAACACTAAATAATTCATCGAGCTACTGCACCTTATTCACCTCAGCAAGATGGAGTTGTTGATTGCAAAAATAAAACATTAAAATAAGTGATTAATGCTATGTTGATAAGTTCAGGGTTACCTCAGAACTTGTGGGGGGAAGCTATTCTTTCTGCAAATTATATTTTAAACAAATTGCCTCATAAGAAAATGAATAAAACACCTTATAAATTATGGAAAGATCAAAAGCCTTCTTATAAATTCTTAAAGTGTGGGGGTGTTCAATAAAGTTGCAGTACGCACTCCAAAAGAGCAAAAATAGGGCCAAAAACTATTGACTGTGTATTTATTGGGTATGTTCAGAATAACAGTGCTTATCATTTTTTGGTTCATAAATCTGAAATACCTGATCTCTATGTCAATACTATCGTTGAATCCAGGAATGCATCATTTTTTAACATGTGTTTCCTTGCAACTTAACAGAGGAACCTAGTTCTCATAAGAGAACCTATGAAACTATGAATAGTAGTCAGGACCAAAAAGAAAGTAATGATGAACCTAAACGAAGTAAGAGGGCTAGAACGTCAAAACTTTTTGGTCCAGACTTTCTAACTTATTTGTTAGAAAAAGTGCCTCAAAACTTTAAAGAAGCTATGTTTACTTCAGAAGCACCGTAATGGAAAGATGTTATAAACAGTGAGATTGAATCTATTATGCAAAATCATACTTGGGAACTGGTGGATCTTCCATCAAGTAGTAAACCTCTTGGATACAAATGAATTTTTAAAACAAAATTGAAAGCAGATAGATTAATTGACAAATACAAGACCGAACTAGTAGTCAAAGGATACAAGCAAATAAAAAGCCTAGACTATTTTGATACCTATTCACTAGTTACAAGGATTACATCCATTCAAATGGTAATAGCTATTGCAGCTTTGTATAATCTTGATATACATCAAATGGATGTTAAGTCAACCTTTTTAAAGGACGAATTAAATGAGAAAATATATATGGAACAACTAGGAGGTTTTATTGTTATTGGAAAGAAAAAAAAACTATGCAAGCTTGCTAAATCATTGTATGGTTTAAAGTAAGCACCTAAACAGTGGTATGAAAAATTTGACAATACTATGATGTCAAATGGCTTCAAGATTAATGAATGTGATAAGTGTGTTTAACTAAATCAATTGACAAGGGTTATGTCATTGTTTGTCTATACATGGACGATATACTTATTATTGGTAGTAATAATGAAATCGTTAGAACCACTAAGAAAATGTTAAATGCCAAATTTGACATGAAAGATATGGGTGTTGCAGATATTATACTAGGAATGAAAATTACTAGAACATCTGATGGATATATCTTATCTCAATTCCATTATATTAACAAAATCCTTGATAAATTTAACAAGGATGATTAGAGTATTGCTAGAACGCCTATAGATGTGAATTTTCATCTTACTAAAAATAGTGGAGAAGGCATTTCACAATTAAAATATTCTAGGATAATTGGCAGTTTAATGTATGTGATGAACTGCACACGTCCAGACATAGCATACTCAGTAAGTAAACTGAGCAGATGCACAAGTAATCTAGGTGAAAGCCATTGGAAGGCTATAGTTTGGGTTTTAAGATATGTATGATACACCCTAAATTATATACTGCACTATACAAGATATCCAGTCGTACTAGAAGGGTATAGCGATGTAAATTGGATATCTGATACCAAAGACTCAAGATCCACAAGTAGATAAATCTTTACACTTGGAAGTGCAGTCATGTCTTGAAAATATATCAAACAAACATGTATTGCTAGATCCACAATGGAACCGAAGTTTATCGCATTAGATAAAGCTGGAGAAGAAGCATAGCAGCTTCGAAACTTCCTAGAGGACATTCTAATGTGGTCAAATCCTGTGCTAGCAATATGCATTCATTGTGATAGCCAATCAGTAATTGGCAGGGCACATAATAGCATGTATAATGGTCAGTTTTGACACATTTGTTGTCAGCATAATACTATTAAACAATTGCTCTCAAATGGTGTTATTACGATTTACTATGCAAGGTTAAAAGATAATATTGCGGATCCGCTAACTAAAGGTTTGAATCGAGAGCAAGTGGATATATCATCGTGGGAAAAGGGTTTAAAGCCTATGAAATAAAAGTCATCACAATGGCAATCCAACCTAGTTGATTGGAGATCTTGGTTCAAAGGGACAACTAAATTGTGTATGATTTAGTAAAATAACTACGGAGATCCTCTCCTACCACTCATATGTTAAAACAGTGATGCCTGCAGTGGTTTTAGGATAAACTTTACTTTTAATGATTCTTATAATTTGAAAATCTAAATGGGGTATAGTAGGATACTTTTAATAAGAAATCACTTATATGAGTGTGAAGGGGCCGCTTCTATGAGAATTTTAAGGCTGAATTATCTAAAACACTCATAAAAAATCAGGAGTTGTTTAGGGCCAAAATGAATACAACCGTGAGTACTAAACTATGCCCTAAGATATTCTGTGTGAATTCTATTGCCTTAGTTTACACAAACGGATGAACAGTTCAAGACATCATGCTTACTGATTAGCCAGTAAACTCGATAGTCTTTCACAAGGGAATGTTTAAGACCAAAAGCTATCTATCCTTTGCAGGATCTTTCCAATTTGTACTCTCAAATTTATCTCTTTCCTTTTGTTTTGTTACCTTGGTTCAATTTTCATTCATCTGGTGGAATATTGGAAAAATGGTTTTGTGCCATATTGATTAGCAAACTTTAAATTAATTTTTAAGTGGGATCCACACACCAGTTAAGTTGGATCCGGATTGAAATGTGTTTATTTTCGGGAATAGATGAACTTTAAGTGGTTGATTGATCAAAACTATTAAGTAGTGAATGAGAAATTGATCTCAAAAGTTATGAGATGAACTTGGTTGAAGAATGGTAATTAAAGTTTGTTGCACATTGGAAGTTATGAGAACTTTTGTGGGTTTATATACTACTACCTTGGACTTAGGGGATGGTTCCTTAGGGGTACTTAATTTTGTGGAAGGGGGAGGACCTACCCGCAGGTTAGTCTTCAACATTAATTCGTTCCTCATTCTTCCTCTTTCTGTTTTTCTTTCCCATTCATAACTTTGTGAGAGAGTCCATACATAGTTCAAAGTTCGACATTCTCATTGATTAATGTGCATATTCAGTGTGTTCCAGAGTGTTGTATCTTAGGAGGAAGAAGCTCAAACAACTCGAAGCACCACTACGGGGGGCGAATTCTGTCTTAAGGACATAGTGGTACACTAGCCTCAATAATTGTTTTCATGCTTTTCATTCCAGAATCTAGTTCAGTAAGTACATTCTTGTTTTCGGTTTTGTTCTGTTCTTTATTATTTTAATTTTCTTTTCCTTCAGTTCAATCTGTTTTGCTCCGTTGCTAAGTTTGTTCTGAAAAATAACACGCCTCCATATTCGTATTTGTATCTATGTCTATATCTATATTCGTGTCATATATATATATATATATATGTATATGACACGAAGTAAATCTTGAATCTGTAAGCACACTCAAATTTTCAAATTTGCTAGAGTAGAGGAGAAGGAATTAATATAATCACAACAGTGAGTGTTGACTATCAAGAGAGCCATTTTATATATATTGTTGATGCTCAATCTCTGGATGGGCTTTGATGACTGAATTCGACCTCAAAAGGATTAAATAATGGTTAGAAAGGGTGCCGGGATGGTTTTTACGAATCCTCTCTGATGATCGAGTTAGGGTTCAGGTAGAGTGGATACCAAGAAAGAGAAAATAGTTTGGGAGAGGTTCTAGTATGCGTACCCTTTGTATCTGCCTGTTATACTTTTATTTGATTCTAGGGACATATGGCCATCAGACCACGTGCAGACCATTGTAACCATATCTCTAGAGATTCTCCATAAAAGCCACGTGTTGTATGTGATACTCACTAACCCTGGCCAGGGTTTGCATTAATCAGACCGTAGGTAACCATATATTGATCAGTTCATCGAGGGTTAGGTTGAGTATTCGAACTCCAAGGTAATCACCATGCTGGGCTGAGCTAGCCCTGACCAGGTCACCCTTCCCACTGGTCAGCAAATAAATCTTCTTCCCGAATCAGGTTCACTAGGTCTTGGCTTGGGCTGTCCCTAACTCTGGGCCTGATTCTATATAATCCCATCAATGGTCCGCTATTCTTGTTTGGTGCTCTTCGAATGAGACCAGTTGAGAATATAAGTTGGAAGTTGACCAGTCTTACAAATAATTTGGGATCAATCTTCTTTAAATACCTTGTTGATGGGACATGTGCTAGGGGAAAAACCTTTGAGTGTCTTTTTGACCTTTGGGCGGCTGTGCTATTATTGTTGCCATACAGTTTTGGGGTTTTCAAGGTAGAGATACGGCGTAATGGTGATTTTTGAGAAAGAACATGAGTACCGTGTTGCCACATGGCGATAATCGCCTGGCCTTCGCAACTGCCTTCAAGCGTCGTTCATGGACTTAAGATGATATTGAATTAGGGCTGCTCTTGGCCTTTGGTTCCTCAGACGTTTATATTGGTTTTCAAACTGGAGAGGGGGAAATTCATTCATGTTCTGAACTTTTTTTTTTGTGAAGGAGAAGGAAACCTCAATAAAAAACATAGCCCAGAATGTGCTCACTAGAACCGTTCGATTTTGATTTGGAGATTCAAAATCGGGTAACTTATTCTTCCCTTCATTATTCGTTTCTAATTTCTTTTTGAACTTCATAGTAGTGATTGTGGTTCTTACTAATTTTTACGCTTTCCAGTGCCATAAGGGCTTTGATTTGGGGTTTTGATTGCCTACCCCCACCTAGGATTTATGCCTAGTGGTAATAGTTAAATCGTTGTGTTCAGTGACTCTAAAGAAGTAGAATCCTCTTTCCTTGAAATTGGATGTAATCGTCCTTCAAGCACCAAAGAGACCTCTTTCTCTAGCACTACACCTACATGAGTTTTTATGGTGCTACAAACCCATGGAGCACCTTTCTTGGTTTGTCAGTCTTCAAGCTTGTGGAAATCATAGGTTGATTACTGACCTGCCGTTGTCGAATAAACATTGGAAGGGTCATTTTTTTCTTTGCTTTTGGAGATGGCTGGGAGCTTCAGCCCTGAGAGGAGGTGAACGAGTCAACTCCTCGAGTTCAAAGGATCTAAGCTGGGCCACCAAAAGACGGTCAGTACACTCTAGCATCCTTCCTTTATCCTTTCTTTATACTTTGGAGGGCTAAATTTTAACTTTATTAGGGTCTATGTTTAGTGTTAGTCCTAGGCAACATAAGAGGGGTGGATTAGGTTTTGAAAACAATAATAACTATTTTAAAATTTTTTAATTTATCAAACAAATATTGCAAGAATATCAATAAATAAAGAAATGAAAAAATTAAAGAGACTAGGGAGAGAGAAATTAAACTGGACACCAAGATTTATAGTGGTTTGGCTTTTTTCAAACATACATTCACTCCTCAAGACTCCATTTGAGAATTTTTACTAAGATAGAATACTTCACGGGCGCATTCAAAGCCTTTTACAGCCTCAAGATGATCCTACGAAAATAATCCTTGTTTTCTTCTAATCACTTTTGAGCTCTTTTTTGAAGTGTATCACTCACTTAAAAGATCAAGGGTGACTCACTCTTAAGTACATTAAATGTATGGGAATCAAATATTTACTCACCCACTCTCTTTATAAATAATAAAAAATAAATGAATACAAAGAGGTGAGGATTAACTGGAGCAGTTAATGAGCAATAAATGATTTCTTGAAGATTTAATCTTTTGATTCAAGCAATAAAATAGTGTCCAGATCTCATAAGTTTCGAAAATTAACTCCTTATATAGCCATCTGAAGTAAATGACCGTTGGTGGGTTAGTGGAGGCAATTAATGCTCTGAAATTCAATAGTTAGAACCAGTGCGAGATTTAAAATCTGTCGCAGGGGTTGATTCAAAACCAATTTGTGTCGACTCAAAATATCTAGGGCTTAGTTCCTCAAGTGATTGTGTTGACTCATTTATTCAATGGTGTCGACACAAATTCTGTATCTTCCTCACTTAAACGGTAGTGTCGACTCAATTATTACTTTAGTTTTCCAGGAGAGACCTTTGGTGTCTAATCATCTTTGTTTTGGTGTCGACTCTATTTGTCTGGAAAGCTACTAAAATTATGGAGTCAACTT
>JAULJZ010107461.1:0-11654 GCA_032270985.1 Heliamphora pulchella
TATAAATTTATAAACTAAATAACTATAAAAGTAATAATAACACAAATTAAATAAAAAAAAACTCAAAAAAAACAAGGCCCAGCGAAGGCCCGGCCAAAGCCTGCCCAAAAGCTCAGGCCTAGTCTGAGGCTCGACCCCGAGGCCGTAGTCTAAGTCCGAGCCCTTTATCCCTAGGGCATGGGTCGACCCCCGAACAAAAAAGCCCGTCCCGTCCCGGTTCGAAAATTTGGTGGGAGCCCGGAGGGCCCGGACAGGGCTTGGCCCGCCCGAACCACGGCCGGGCCTGGCCAAAATTACACCCCTAGCCTCCAGTGAACCTTCGCCCATTCTAAGCGTCTATTTTTACTCTCAGATCCTACCCCTGGTCCTATGACCTATCAACATTTAACTCCACTGGGAAGAAGAATAACATTCGCTTATTGTGGCTAGAGGGCGAGGATTTAACACCACAACATCTCAAGGAGCTAATAGAGTTCAAACAAATTGGAACAACACCACCTTAATGGAATAGAAGAAAGCCTCCGCGTAAATGCTTTGGAGTAATTTCGAATGGTCACTGAAAGCATGCTTGTTATGCAGTAGGCCCATGGCTCCTGTAGATTCTAAGAATGAACCGAATCCTCAGGACAGTTCAGAAACCAATGCTGCCACTAACAATCCCCAAGATCCAACACGATGCCTGCGTTTGGGGTATACCCTTGACCAATTCCCAAAAGGTACCACCTGTAGCAGTGAATTTTCCCTAGGAACCCTATCGTCGGCGGTCGCCTCTGTGCCACAGCAATTACAAGACCCCACAAGTTCAAAACTCACTATGGACACGGTGGAACAAATAGTCGTGCTGTCCTCTAACACAAACGGGCGCCTTTGCCACGTGTGTTTAGCCTAGATTTATGACCTTACCCTTTGGATCTGGCTGCCTTGCCATACCCTCAAGGGTATGTGGTTCCTAAGTTCAACTACTTCGACCAAAAAAGAGGAGACGCAAGAAAATATGTTGCCCGATTTATAGATATCTTAGGAACCTACAACAGAGACTACAATCTTTGTCTTAGGGAGTTTTCGAAATCATTAACGGATGGAGCTTACACTTGGTACACCAACCTCCCACCATAATCCATCCGTTCTCGGAAGGATTTGGTAAGAAAATTTCATGCCAAGTTTTTCTACATTGAAGAATGGCTCACCACCCTACATTTGATGAGAAAAGATCACAAGAATGGGGAAGACATTTTAACATATGTACCCCCTTTTCATGAAAAGGCGGTGGATGTCCAGGATTTCGTAGCCAAAAACCAACTCGACAAGATATGCATCGAGGGATGCAATCTCAATACTAGGTACATCTCGTTAACCATCAATTTGAAGACATTTCAAAACCATGTTTGGGGGTGACTAACCTAAGTGAATCTGTCTGTACAACTCTCTACGTGTACCCCTACCCCTCACTGCTTCAACTCTTTGAAACAATCCCTAGCAAAAAGTGCGCCGCAACTTATGCGGCAGAAAGTTTCTCTAACACTGTGCGAACAAAGAAGAAAAGGCTTGATGATCCACCGCTAAAGTCGCCTGTCACTGTGGAAGAAGCCTAAGGCGCTGCTGGATGCCTGGGTAGCCATGAAAAAATAGTTCTCCCGGAAGTCGAGAAACCCCTATTAAGAAGAGATGAATCTAAGCCTAACTATTGCATTTATCATTGATCCCTCCAACACCCTAAAATAAAAAAGAGTGTTGGGTTCTCCGAAACATGGTAAAAGACATGGTCAATAAAGAGGCCCAGGAGTTGCCAGTAGTGGTAGTGGGGGGCGTCTTGAAAGATCCTCTTCCAAAGCACAAGGATCATGGAAAGCAAGGTTGCTCAATTTCACATGGAGGTGAGGCCAACAATGTCGCCATGATAGAAAGATCCTCTTTTGCTCGATCACGTGTAAAGAAGATTTATTCATTTTTTTCTCCTTTCTTTTTTTTGTTTGTTTCTTCCTGATTCTTCACTATTCAAAGAAGAAAAAAAACCACCACTCCCGGATGATCGACTAGTCTTGTAGATGGGAGTGGTGATTTTTCCCCCTTTTTCCTGAATTGTTAGATGTGTTTTCTAATCTTTTCATTTCTTGGAGTTTTTCAATTTTTTTTTCCTGCAACTCACGATTGAGGATGGTCGGGCTTGGATCGATGGATGAAAATGCCTCCATTGGTGCCGAAAAGAGTTCTTTATCTCTAATTCTTAATTGATTTCGGCGCACGACTAGTTTTATTTTTGGGGTTTTCTTGCTCTCTAGGTAGTGGCTAGGGCTTGCTGCATATGATTAGAGTCGACTCAGGCTCCAGAGGACTCGACCACCCTTGTTTGTTGCTTCTTGGTTGTTTGTGGACTCCCACAAGTGGTGGCTAGGGTTGGCTTTGTGTTTTTTGTGGATCTGTTGGTAGCGGCTAGGGTTTGCAGCAACTTGTTTAACTTTTTTTTTTTGGATTGTCGTTATCTACTATGAGTTGATTTGCATGTTCTGAGTATTCTTCGTTCTCTTGTGTTTCAGTTCTCATTTGATTTGCATTAATTGCAGATTTCATTGGTTTTTTTGGTATGTTACTGCTTGCTCTTGGTTATGCATGGTCATGTTCTGAAAAGTCCTAGTGACAGTCCGTCTCTTCATATTAGCCTTATTAATTTGGATGGCAGTAATTACCTGATTTGGTCTTGTGCTTGCAGTTTAGCCATTGCTCCTCGCGTTGTATCTGGGTATATAACTAGTGAAACTAAACAACCCATAATTGTTGGGCATTCTCGCACACGGTGGATTGAATACAATGCTCTTGTCATGTCATGGTTGTTACATTCTATGCAGCCTTTCATTAGTCGCAATTTCTTATTTCTGGATATTGCACATAAAATTTGGTCAGTCGCTGCTTAGATTTACTGTCAAACTAGCAATATTGCTCAGCTTTATGAGTTGCTGAAGAAGCTCCGTAAATTGGATCAGAAAGACCGGTCCTTGGCCTAATATTACGCCAATTTGACTAATCTGCGAAATGAGATTGATTACTATCAAGACTTTAAGGCAGTTTGTACTACTGATGTAGCTGCCTTTCAGAAGATAGTGGAAAAGGAGCATGTGTATGTTTTCCTTGCTGACCTAAATGTTGAGTATGATCCGATTCGTGTTCAGATTTTGGGTCGAGATCTGTTTCTTACCTTGAAGCAAACGTATGCTTATGTTTAGCAGGTGGAGAGCAAGCGTCATGCTATGTTGCCTCTTTCTAGTTAGGAGCGTTTTATGTTAACTGTCACATCTATCACACGGCCTGGCCAGCCTAACCGTTCCAACTCTGAGAAGAAGAGTGGACCGGTAGCTTGTGATCACTTGCGCTGTGAGCACTGTGGTAAGCCTCGTCATACTGTAGGATACTGCTGGAAGTTACATAGTTATCCTACTCAAGGATGCGAGAGAGGTCGCAGTGGTGGCTGTAGTGGTCATGTACGCTCTTAAGCTCATTTTTTTGAGACCTCTATCAGCTCATCTGGTAAGACTAGCAACTGAGTTAACTACAACTCAACGATTGATGGCCCGCGTTGACATCTTTCCTTCTATAGCTTCCATTTTCTCCTCCAACTTTGCTCACTCAGGTATTTATCCTAGTGCACTTAGTGCTGTTGTCTCTCATATTTCTTGGATCATTGACTCCGGAGCCACTAATGATATGGCTAACTCTTTCTCTTTACTTGTTCTGGTAAAGATAAGATCCAAATAATCGATGGGTCTTTATTATCTGTATCTGGTAAAGGTTTTATCCATTACTCTTATTCGATTTCTCTCATCTGTTCTTTATGTTCCAAATCTTTCTACTAACCTATTGTCTGTTAGTAATCTTACTAATTCATTAAATTGTTCCGTTTCTTCCCCCCCTCTCATTGTGTGTTTTAAGAACTGGTGACAGGAAGAACGATTGGCAATGGTAGTGCACATGGTGGTCTATAGTTAACTATGTAAGTGATATTAGTAGATGTAAGTATATAATACCTGTAGATAGGCCCATTAGCTAAAAGGGCCCATTAGGGTTTCGGTGTACATATCCTTATAGTTATTATATATATTAGACCTCTCCAATTGAGAGGCTAAGCTTTCTGATAATCTATTATTCTCTCATAACAAACTAGATCTTCTTTCATCTTCTTCCTCTTCATTTCCAACTTCACATTGTGGCTAGGCTCTCCGTGCTGATATCAGAGCAATAATTCTTTAGTTACGTCAATAGTATCGTCGTTTAGGTCACCCTTCTTTTGGGATTTTGGAGCGATTTTTTTCTTCTTTAGTTATCCATTGTCCCAGAAGTACTTTTTTGTGTAAGGCTTGTGAACTTGCAAAGTATAAACGGTATGTTTATCCTTCAGTTAATAAACGCAATGATTTTCCTTTTATGATTATTCATTATTATGGTTAGGGCCTTTCACCTGTTATTTCTATGTCTGGTTATCGGTGGTTTGTCACCTTTATTGATTGTTATTTCTATGTCACTTGGGTATATTTACTTCGCACTAAGAGTTAAGTCTTTTCGTGTTTCCAACACTTTCATAAAATGGTGCACAACTAGTTTGATACCAACATTAAAATTCTTCGTACTAATAATGACACTGAGTATATTGATGAAGTTTTTCGAGCCTATCTAGAGAATCATGGTATTTTTTTTCCTGACGAGCTGTATACGCACTCCTAAACAAAATGGAGTCACTGAACGCAAAAATCATCATCTTCTTGAGATTGCTCATTCTCTTCTTTTCACTATATATGTTTCTAAATCATTCTGGATCAAGGCGATATTAATCGTATGTCCTTTAGTGTCTTTTAGTTCAAATCTCCTTTGGAGCTTCTTCTCGAGTCTTCCTATGTTTCTTCTCTTTTAACCTGGATTTTTGGTTGTACTTACTTTGTTCATGCTCCTAAACACCCAGGTGAGAAATTAGATTCTAACGCTGTTAAATGTATCTTCATTAGTTACTCTGCTACCCACAACAGTTATAAATGCTATGCTCCTAACGCCCCGCAAGGTGTTTATCAATATTGATGTTGTCTTTTGAGAGTCAAGAGTCCCTTTTCCATCCCCGCAAGGTGTTTATCAATATGGATGTTATCTTTTGGGAGTCAAGAGTCCCTTTTCCGTTCACTTGGGACATCTCTTCCGGGAGAGACACAAACGGGAAGAGATGTTGCTGTCAAGGGGGTGAAAGAACCCTAGCTTTGTTAGAGTAAGGTTACTATTGGCCTCATATGCGTGATGATACTGAAAAAATGTGTTCGCACTTGTTTCACTTGCCAATAGGACAAGTTGGAGCATTCAAAGTAAGGCAGGGTGCTTAAACCTTTGCCTATTCCATCCAGGCCGTGGGAAAGTGTTTCTCTAGACTTGATCACTAGTTTGCCTAAGGTGGGGGAGATTGGAACAATATTTTCCATTAATGATTGATTCTCCAAATATGCTATCGTTGTGCCTGCACCCAAGTATGTTTCAGTGGAGGAGACTGCACGACTCCTTCAAGTATATGGTTAAGTATTAGGGAATGCCAAAGAGTATTGTTAGTGACCGAGATACCTGTTTCACAAGTGCTTTTTGGATGAAACTTTTCAATATTCTCGGTTCATGTTTTGACATGTCTTCGAGTTATCACCGGGAGATAGATGGCTAGAATGAGCGGTTAACAATATGTTGGAGTAGTACCTACGTCATTTTGTCAATGCCAATCAATGCTATTGGGTTCAATTCCTTGATATTGCTCAACCATGTTTCAACGCTCATAGGAGTAGCTTTACGGGTAAGAGTGCTTTTGAAATAGTTACTGGCCAACAGCCACTGTTGCCCCACACTATGGAGGGATCTTATATGGGAAAGTCACCAAGATCTTTTCCGTTCGCTCGAGATTGGAAGAAAGATGTCGACGTTATTTGTGCCTACTTGAATAAAACACAGACCCTATGAAGAATTTTGAAGATTGGGTAAGCAATTAACACTCGGATGGTTAGAAAATAGGGGATTTGGGCTTGGTGGAGTTCGAATGCTACACGAGAACAAGTTTTGCTGCACCATTAAAGTGTCGCCCCATTACAGGGCGCGGCAGTCCGTGGAGCACTTAAGCATTGGTGTTTTGGTGGCCAAACGACGTCTGATTGGTTTGAAATTTGTGTGGTAGGTTAATCTATTGGACTAGTGTGTTTGGCCAAATTTGGCGATTTTCCAGTAACTGTGAGATTTATGAAAAATCATTACGACTCCTAAAACGTGTTGATGTTTCCTCATGCCAAAACCAAAGGGGTTTAAAATGCTATTATAAGGGAGAGTAGTGTGCCACTACTAGCCTTCTTGTGCTTAGGTGGGGCACTAAAAGAGTATCCTCAAGGGAACTTAAGGGTTCAGACACAATTAAGAGGTGTTGTAGCGTCTCCACGTGAGTTTGGGAGCCTCTTGGACTGTGTGAACACGGCATCGTTGACGACACCGCGCGTTAACTTAGGGCTTAAGGCTTTTGTCACCAGCACACTAAGTCCTACGTGCTAACCTTACGGGTAGATGATTGGATTCGACTAGACTATCAAGGCACCACCAATGGCCTCGTATGCCAACCTACTTGTATGTCTTGGGTTCGACTATGCTTGTAAGGATCCTGTGGCTTAAGAAGTGTGGTGTTAAGCTTGAGCCACACTTGGATGCTATCGTTCGATGCGTGAACTTATGAAACAAATCGAGCACGACATTGCTTGACGAGTGGAATGGTGCAATGCACTTTTGACCTAAGGATCAAGGTTGCCTTGCTCGGGTGACATGAATGTGGTTATCGGTTATCGCCCCTACTTATAATCTGCCACTGTTGTCTCCTTGTTTCTGGCCAGAAGATAGCTGGGAAAGAGATTTCATGAGTATGCTCTCCACACCATTTGAGCTTCCAAGCTGTTGCTCTGTCATTGATACCAACCTTCAATTTGACATATCCTACTAATTTCACCCAAACCTAGATGCCTATATTGATGGCATGGGAAAATTTGAAGTACATGACACTATTCTTCCTGCTAGCAAATTTTCCGTTCACCTGGTTGTTTTAAATCATAGGCATCTCTTTCACATTTGTAACCTTATGCATGTCAAATAAAATACCTATAAGAGCAGTATTCCATTTGTTGACAATGTTTATGAATGTTGACTTGAAGACATAAGAATTTGCCTCACGCGATTATCAAACACCTTCATGTGTTCATCACCAACCTGTAAGAAAGCAGCTGCAGCCCATTCTTTAGTTTGATCATTCTGCAGATCCGAAACCCCATTTCTTGTATTGCTGAATGCCTCTTGACTCATTCTTATCTTATGAGGCACTCTTAGCTATCAGAGACGATAGGCCCGATACACGTCATAAAGCTTGTCACCTAAGTTAGCCGTCAATGCTAACACTAGTGTGTGTAGCTTGTTAGTTTTACGACACGGAACCTTAGTCCCGTGAGTGCCTTGTTTTAGAGCGAGCTTGGCGCTGGGAAGTGACTATTACAGTTGGATTCGTAATTGAAGAGGGGAAGTCTTGACATGGCATCCATGATATACAAGACTTCTATAAGAGAAGTTTATTCTTGCTTGATAAAGCACACACCCTATGAAGAAATTTGAAGACACAGGTAAGCAATTAACGCTCGGATGGTCAGAGAATAGGCTATTCAGGCTTGGTGGAGTTTGAATGCCACAAGGGAACAAGTTCTGCTACTCCACTAAAGTGTCGCCCTGTGACACTACGCCACGTGTTTCGCGAACAACAGCCAAGCATGTTGCACTATGTGTCTCACAGACAGCTGTAGCCCCTCTTGTTCCTTCTATATAAATGAGACCTCATACAGGACATGGGAATCTCTTATTCTGTGATCATATTTGCACTCTAAAAATACTACCATTGTTTTGGTCTAAGTAGTGCACAACTCTCACTCTCTACACCTCTGGTATTCTTAGCGCCTATTTTTACGCTCAGATCCTACCCCTGGTCCTTCTACCTATCAACACCGATGCATATTCTGATGCCTGCCAGCCTATCATGAGTATAGAAATTAGAGACCTTACCTTATCACCAAGTCAATAGTTACTCTCTTATCACAAACTGTAGGCACATGTTCAATAAGGCAATAGTTTTAGCAAGGGGGTGTTGCGTGGTTGTTTTGCAAGATCTCTAGCTAGAGGCGAAGGAGGACTTTGATAAATAAAATAACGCTCATACGAACTCTGGTTACCTACCCGGTCTAACTATACTGCGTTTTAGATCCCTGCTTGAGTTATACTTTTTCTTGTGCACCATTGTCTTGATCTACAATTTATTTAGGAAGCTTATAACTCTCTTGAATATTTGATGCTGGGACTTCTGTTGGAAATGATATTTTTTTTGAGATCATGCAGGACAAGCTGTCAAGCTTATATTAGCTACATATTCCCGCTTGATGTGGTCAATGATTGCCGGAGCATATGTCACGCTGCTTCTGAAAACTCGTATGTCAGATTCTCTGGACACTCTTTTGATTATTGTTTGGAAGATATGTATGAGGTTTTGTAAGTCAGATACGTTATTCTTTTAGTTTTTTGATCAATCAACTACATTCTGTGGATTATTTTGCTGTAAACTGCTCAAATATGGACCACATGGTAATATCATCCCTCTCAATCCTGGATTCATCAAGATCTTCAGCTCACAAGAAATATAGTGCATGCTGTATTAGGATAACAGAAAACAGTAGCTTTGTAAAATCCCTGGAATTTTGTTCTTATTGTGCTTTTATCATATTTCAATAGTCTTATCATCACATCGATAAGAGTTTAAATTTTCACTTCGCTATCTTGAAATATTTTGATATATATCCCTTTCCTTGAGGGGTTGATTGGCTTTGTTGTGGGTTGGTGTTTTGTATTTAACTCGGTTTATTTTATAACCTGTTCACAATCTGGCATATAGGCTCGACTCAATTCGTTAATGTTTTCTATATATTGGGTATTTTCGGGATCTAGAGTTTTATACGATAGTTAGGGATATTACCGGCCCATTTGGTATTCTCTTCTTTCGTAGGGCATCTTCTGTTGATCTTCGCCCATGAATGTAGGTTTTTAAGCCGAACCACATAACATTGTGTTCTTGTGCGATTTTTTGCGTTTTGTTTTCTTGGTTGATTTGACGTAGTCATAATAGGCTTCATTGTGCTTCATTATTGAACTAGGTCACCTTTAAACACAACCTACTTCTAGAAATTGTAAACATGTTTGTTTGAATTTTTAACTTTTGCTTTATTACCGCTAAAAGTTATAGAACAAAGAATCACATTATGTTTGAATTATTGCAGTTGCTGATTTTGATCATCATCATTATTGGAACATTGATTTGTTCCCCCAAATTGCGTGCAGAAGATTTGAAAAGTTAGCCTAGCCCTAAGGTTCAAATACTTTCCTTTGGGTTTCCTTTCCATCTTGCTTTTCTGAGCAAGTTTCTAACAGTAAACGCTCAAGAATTGCTAGATTAGTTATTTATACTTTGTGTCACAAACTCATATTCTTTGTAATGAAGAAATTCTAATTTAATTTATTTTTCCTTTTCTTTTCCCTTTGTTGTCATTAACTTCATGTTTGGGATGAACTAGTGATTGATTTGAAAAGCTCTAAAATGTTAAAAACAAATTTCATAGGCTTCGTTTGGTTTTGAAAGCGGATAATTATTGGGTAGTCTTGGAGTATAATTTGATTTTGCTTACATAATACTTTCATTCAATGGTTTAGCAAAAAACACCTGGAGTGAGAAAATATTGCAATCTCTAGTCCGTAGGTTATTTATACAACAAAATGTCATTAAGTATCTAAACAATTCAAAAAAAAAATAAAAATAAATAAAAGGTACCACTTATTTTTAAAATTAAACGCGATTTGATTAGGTATTTAACAATATCGAATGAATCAAAAAAGGTTGGTTTAATACGCTTATTTTGTCCACATTTGGTCTACTTTTTCATATTTGATACATTTGAAAAAATTGAGTTCCTCTAACTAAGATGAGTCAAAAAGTAAATAAATCATAATTGGTTTTTTGTGATTTTTTTACCTGGCAAATTAATTAAATATTTTAGCCACTTCAAATTAATTATTTGGTTGGGTTAGACGGGTTAAAAAATTAAATAATTTTAAATCATAATGCAAAACTCATAAATTAATCGAATGCGGGATTTTATTTAAAATTATGTTTCATAATTCAATAAGAAACAATTAAATTAGAAAAATAATCTACATTAGAAAGAGAGGTGTTATGGAGGAATTGCACATCTATATAAATACGTTTGACAAACTAGGTGGGTACCATCCAATTTATAGCCCTAGAATTATAGAGGAATTGCTCATCTATATAAATACTATTGGTGTCATCCAATTTGTAGCCCAACTTGCAAATTTTAAACTGTAAATTAATTCAATTAGCCAATTTATATTATATAATTCACTCACTTTATTTTGTTTATATTTAACATTAGAGCCATTCGAGTAAAGAAGTGTTCATAGTTTGATTTAGTTCTATTTTGAACGAACTAAACCAATCTGAATGGTTCTAAAAGTTTAAGAATCGAAACCAAATCGTATGTATCGTAGAATCGAATTGAATCAATAAACAACAGTTAGTATTAATTTGAAAATGTGATTTTAAAAGTAAATATTTGTTGCTTATTTCATGTTAAAAAAATAATACATTTATTTATTATTAAAATTTTATTTTCTTTATTTATTTTATTTTACTTTATATTTTATTTTATCACTTAGTTTATATTCTTACAAAGAGAGATTCTCATTTTTATAATGTATGAATTATATTTTATAACTTTTTATGTATTATCAATTGTTTATGAATTATATAATATTACGATGTTATGAAAAAAATAATTAAATAATAAAAAAGAGGTAATTAAAAAAGGATATAAAATAAAATAAATAGTATTTTTAATTTTTTTATATATAATATATAATATAAATAATAATAATTGGTTAGTTCAAAAACTTGTTTAGTTCAAAAAACTCTATCCCGACTTATTTAATGGTTTTTTTAGTTATTTCTTATTGGGAAAAAAAGTAAACGCTTTCCATTTTTGATTGGGCTAAAAGCTTATTGACAAACATCTTTTTTTTTTGAGCTTTTAAATTAAAAAAAAAAGAAGCTTTGAGCTAAGAGGTAAGCAGGCGATATAAGTTGACTTAGGGCTCATTTGTCAAAATTGTTTTAAAGTCGATTTTCTACTCTCTTTTCTTTTTTAGATTTAAAAAAAATAAGACAAAGATTTATTTGGTTAAAAAATAATTTTATGAAAGTGGCATTTTTATCATTGAGTTTTTTTTTTTTTTAAAAAAAAAACTTTAAGCAAAAAAAGTTTAAAAGTAGTTTTAAAGCACAGGCCAAACAAAACCTAAACACTAGTGAGACAGTGAGGTTTGTTTATATAAAGAAGTATAATACACTTTGAAAAATATTAAAATCAGTAGCAGAAAGTTAAAAATTAATAACAGAAGTTTGGCCAAATACCGCCGATCACTGCCCCAATAAACACGATGATTATAGCATGATGCATATAGTCTTATTTAAATCTCGACACCGATGATATCAGAATCTAACCCTACACCTTATT
>JAULJZ010107472.1:0-33027 GCA_032270985.1 Heliamphora pulchella
AATTAAATTATCAGTAATTAAATTTAATTGGCGGGTATCGAGAATCTTAACGTGGGGAGAAATGGTAAGCATTTAATCACAGGAGCTCAATGCAAGATCTTGAGATTATGGGTCAGAGTGCAATTATAGTTCTTTAATGGTGTGAACTGTAATTCAGTGTTTTATGTAAATTACAGAAACCACTACATGTCTTTTCATAATTGTAGAAATCTCTAGTAGGTGTCTGTGTTCCACAAGTCTAACTCATAATTACTCCCTAGGTCCTTTTGTAGCCCTATATATATGCGGGTAGGTTGAACCAATTCTTGATGATTTTATATATCATTATTATTATGATATTATTTTTGTCTTTGAAGACTTAAATATATCGAAGTTCTGCCAGTACGAGTTCTCGGAGGATCGTAATCCACACTACATTCGAGGATCGCATAAGGGAATACAGTAGAAGATCTGACTAGAGCTTCAACTCGGAATCAAGTCGTACTTAAAGATTAGATCAACAAGAGGTATTCATCTAAAATAACTTTGGCTGCACGGGTTTTATTTTGATCGTTCTTCGTCAAAAATTTTATCTGGAGCCCGTTTTGGCGATTGCCCGTCCAGTTAGTTTTTTTTTACCAAAAATCATTTATAAAAACAATGATCCTGGTAGTATTGCCTCCAACAAATTAGTATCAGAATCATTTTGTTTTTTGTTTACAGTTATCGAGGCCGGGTAATTTTAGAACTGTTGCTAATTTTATTTTGCAGGCGTTCTAATTCTGGTTTTATGATCATCATTTTTTTTATATTTGATTGAATGATTTGAATGAATGATGATTATATTTTTTTAATCACGGAAGTTGACCATGATAGATCGAATGTGAGCCTTGAGGACATAGGATCGATGCAATAGCTAGCTTTATGTTTTTAAATATCTGTTTAGATTATTTAAGAACAGGTTGAATATGTCCAAGAATACAAAGAATGGAGGCGGCACCGGCGGTGATTCGGGTTTTTACGGGCCACAGATTGCGGTAAATTTTAATGGTTTTAAATGATTTTTTTGGTGAGTTTTTTTGCCATATTTATGTATATAAAATAGCATAAAAATAAGTTAAAAATAGTAAAAAAAATCAACAAAATAGCCCGGTTCAGACAGCTTTACCGACGGTGGTTTGGTGGCGATTTTATGGATTTTCAGGCCATTTTTGAGATTATTTTTTGAGAAGTTTTTTAAACATAAAATAGCGGTAAAACATATCTTAAAATACTGTCAAAACCTAAAAAAAAAACTAGGCCAAACAATGCATTAAAAAAAACAGCAGCAGTTTTTTCTAGCAGTAGCGGCGCTACAGCAGCAGCTTTCAGGCAGTTTTTTAATAGTGTTTTGGGCTATTTTTTAGAAGGATTTTTTTTACAGAAAGATAGTACGTTTCAAGAGCTTTCTTGTGATGTAAAATACGTCGAAAACAGAGTTTGGATGAGGTCGAAATGGCCTCGGAAAGTTAGCAGGAAAAGGCGAAGGCACTGGTGAGCGGCGGCAGTCCGTTTGAGGCGATTTTCTGGTGGTTTTCCAAGCTATTTTTGAGCATATTTATTCATAAAAAATAGTACTTTTCGAGAGCTTACTTTTGATATAAATTCCTAAAAAATCGAGTTCGAAAAACGGTCGAAAAAGCCTCGGGAAGTTTGCCGCGCAGTGCTATGGCGGGCAGCAGCATTTTTGAGATTCGGGCCATTTTTCCAGCCGTTTTTCGAGCAATTTTTCAGCATATTTTTTGACAAAAAAATTTTATATTTCGAGAGCTTTCCAAAGATATAAAGCTCGTCAAAATTGGAGCTCGGATGAGGCGGTAGCGAGGCGGCGCCGGCGGTGGCTGGTGGTGGTCCGGCGACTTTCTTTCTCCCATGGCTGGTTTGATGTATATTCTGATATGTACGAGCCTGATATGATATATATTGATATATCAGATACTATCAAGGAGTTCTGATGCAAACTGGACATAGAAAGCTGATTCAGAACATGATTATTGCAACTTATCTCTTAATAGAAGATTGAAACTCTTTAGAATTTTAGATGGATCATAAAATCGGGATATTTATATTTATCTTGCATTTAATTTTTTATTAATTGCGTGGATGATATTTATTGGTTTTATTTATCTTGTTTAATTAATTCGAATATTCAGTTTTAATTAAAATATTTTGTAATAAAAAATAAAATTAACTTTTTTTAATTAATTAATTAATTAAATGAAAAAACATTAGATATTTTATTTTTGTACAAAATATCACGTTTAAAATGATTTTTTTAAATCAGATTTCTATGAAAATTGTGGAAATTAATTTCAGATTTTGAATTAATTAAATGAAAAAATATTCAATCAAAATAAATTATTATTTTTTTTAAAATGTGGAGCGAAACATAAAATAAATAAATACCTTTAATCACTACCTTAGCTGAAAGATAAAAGAAAAAGTGTGCATTTATTAAATTTTATTTGTTACGCATTTAAACATGAAAAGATGGTTTGATAAATCAGAATCTTTGAATCGTGTACACGGAAAGATGTTTGATTCTTTCAGATCGTGTGCGTTTCGAAATTAATAAATTTATTTTAATTAAACGAATTTTTATAACCCTAAAAAATGTTTTAAAAATCTAAATGGGAGAGAAAATTTATTCACAAATAAATTCCACGGTCTCCACTACCAGTTTGTAGGTTATGCAATTAAATGCTGCGTGTTTACAGTAAGGCCTTCCTCCCCATCGAACAGATTAATTGCGGTATCGCCAGTATAAACTTCCTTTAGGGATAATTCTGGATAATTGTTAGTATGGATCACTTCTCCAACTGAAAGATTTATTGCGAAGCGATTAATTTGGGATTAGGTGATGGTTAACACTTAGCTATATATAATAGTATCCTTTTCAACTGAGTCACTGCTATTATATATTGAACCAAAGGTATGTCAGCTATTTAATTTTACTTGGTATAGTCAGTTGTCTTGATAGTAAAATTAAAACGAATTGGCCTGTCTGGTCTGATGAAGAATAGTAGACGTCCACCCATCGTGGCATGCTATTCTCAGGTAACCAGGCTACTGGCGATTTAATTTTAAAATAGTAGAGGGAACCAAATTAAAATAAATTTAAAATTTTGCTCATCATAATTAACGGTTTTATTTAATTATGTGACTCTTAAGATTAAAATAGATTTTAATCCAGTCGCTTCAATACTCAAAGAAAACAAACTTACGGGTCTAAATTTTGTTGACTGGAAATGTAACTTTGATATACCTTTAACTACAAATGGTATTCATCAATACTAGGAAATGTGTCTGTTTTAGAAAAAGATTTTTCCTCTAGGCCAAAAGGTATGAAGAAGAAAAAGATTCAGAAACAGAGAGACACGATTTTCAGGGTAGTTAGTGTGCCACGGACTGGTGTGAAAAAGCCAAAAGGTAGATATTTTCCCTGCAACCAGACCCGGTACTAGAAAAAACTATGTCCAGTATTTCTCATAAGGCAGAACAAACAGGGTAATTTCTGTTCATTGGTTGTGAAAACATGTTTAGCGGTGTTATCTACCCGTACCTGGTATGTAGATACGGGAGCCACAAATCATGTCTGCAATTCATAGCAGGGGTTCCAGAAAACCCGACAACTTAGTGATAGGGAGATTTACCTATATATGGGCAATAATACAAAGGTAACAGCGGTTGCAGTAGGAGATGTCACTCTCAGTTTTGGTAGAGATCGGATTTTAATATTGAGAGATTGTCTTTATGTATCAGCCATTAGAAGGAACTTAGTTTTCATTTCTAGATTGGCTAAAGACGGATATTTTATTTATTTTAATAATTTTGTGATTATTAAGGATAATAAACGAGTTATCTATTCTGTTACATTGGTGGATGATCTTTATATTATTATTCCAATCTCTCCTATACTACAACTGACTGAAACGAATAATATATATATATATATATTATCATATGAGAGAAAATTTTCTTCTTTAAAGAACCAAACGTTTCTTTGGCACTTACGCTTAGGTCATATTAATCTAAAAAGAATAAACAGACTGGTAGTAGATGGACCTTTGAGTTCATTGGAAGTAGAAGCACTTTCAGTCTGTAAATCTTGCTTAGAGGGTAAGATGACCAAGAGGCCATTTTCGGCCAAAGGCTATAGAGCTAAAGAACCGTTGGAGCTGGTTCATTCTGATGTGTGTGGTCCTATGACAATCTGGGCTAGAGGTGGCTTTGAGTACTTCGTTAGTTTCATTGATGACTACTCAAGGTATGGATACATTTACTTGATGCACCGTAAGTTTGAATGTTTTGAGAAATTCAATGAATTTAAGGCGGACGCGGAGTAGCGTCTGGGTAAAAGTATCAAATCACTACGATCCGACCGTGGTGGAGAATACCTCTTTGGAGAGTCTATGCACTACTTGACATCAGAGGGGATTACATCTCAGTTAACTATACCTGGCACTTCACAGTCGAATGGTATAGCAGAAAGAAAGAATAGGACTCTTATAGAGATGGTAAGGTCAATAATGAGTTATTCGGGTTTACCAGATTCGTTTTGCGGACTCCCTTTAGAGACGGCAGCTTACATTTTGAACTTGGTACCTTCTAAGACAGTGCCTTCTACTCCCACAGAATTGTGGACCGTGCGTAAGCCTAGTCTAAAACACATTTGAATTTGGGAGTGTCCAGCACATGTGCTGAAAGGGAACACGGGTAAGTTAGAACTGAGGACGAAATTTTATTTTTTTGTGGGGTATTCCAAGGAAACGAAGGGTGGTCTATTTAATAATCTTAAGAATCAGAAGGTTATTGTTAGCACCAATGCTCGATTCTTGAAAGAGGATTATATTATGAATCATAGGCCCAAAAGCAATATTGTTATGAAAGAACTGAGAGAAAATACCAGTTGAACGGAAGAGGAACCACAAGTCACTGATATTCCATTACCTAGTCGTAGTGGAAGGATTATCGGGACAGGTGCAAATCAAGAACAGGGTGTTGATGCACAGGGTTCAGATTCTACACAACCTGTTACTGCTAGTACACACACACAGGTAGTGCCTCGTCATAGTGGGAGGGTTGTTCATCAACCTAACCGGTATATGTTCTTTGAAGAGTCTTTTGACAAGATCTCGACAGAACTATATATCGACCCCCGTAACTACAATGAAGCACTACAAAACAAAGATGCAGATCTTTGACAAAGGGCTATGAATTCAGAGATGAAATCAATGTATTCCAATCAGGTCTAGAAACTTGTAGAACCACCCGAAGTGATAAAATCCATTGGATGTAAGTGGATCTACAAGAGGAAGAGAAGAGTAGACGGGAAGGTTGAAACTTTCAAAGTTAAGCTTGTTGCTAAAGGGTTCACTCAGAAAGAAAGGATCGAGTATGAGAAAACCTTTTCGCCTGTAACCATGCTTAAGTCTATCTAGATTCTCTTATCCATTGCTGCACATTTCGATTATAAAATCTGACAAATAGATGTCAAGACAGCTTTCCTTAACAGATGTCTTGACGAGTGTATCTATATGATACAACCCGACGGATTCATTGTAAATAGCCAGAAGCACATGTTGTGCAAGCTTAAGAGATCTATTTATGGACTTAAGCAGGCATCGAGATCTTGGAACACTCGATTTGATCAAGCTATAAAATCTTATGATTTTGATCAAAGTCCGGATGAGTCCTGTGTGTACAAGAAGCGTGACGGAAGCGTGGTGATCTTCTTAGTACTTTATGTAGACGATATCTTGCTCATCAGAAACGATGTGGGGGCATTATCTACGGTTAAAGTATGGTTATCTGGGTAGTTCGATATAAAGAATTTGGGAGAAGCCAGTCACATCCTTAGGATCAAGTTTATGCGAGATCGGAAACAAAGAAAGCTGGGCATATCACAAGCAAAGTATATCGATGATATCCTTGCTCATTTTAGCATACAGGATTTCAAGAAAGAATTTTTCTATTTTAGTCATGGAATCACACTATCCAAGGATCAGTGTCCTAAGACACTTGATGAGATAGAAATGATGAAGGCGGGTCCTTATGCTTTGGCAGTAGGAAGCCTTATGTATGCTATGCTTTACACTAGACCCGACATCAG
Source organism: Heliamphora pulchella (assembly GCA_032270985.1). Lineage (NCBI taxonomy): Eukaryota > Viridiplantae > Streptophyta > Magnoliopsida > Ericales > Sarraceniaceae > Heliamphora > Heliamphora pulchella. The sequence goes on from JAULJZ010107472.1 coordinate 6,131, forward strand.
CTTTGCCGATGGCATGGTTAGCAGATATCAGTCTAATCCAGGGCAGCAGTATTGGACTGCGGTAAAGAATATATAATCAAGTATCTAAAAAGGACTAAGGATTATATATAGGTTTACCAGGCAAACAGTCTAGTACCTTTGGGGTACACAGATTCAGATTTCCAGTCAGACATAGAGCTTACATCAGGAGACAACCTTGCAGATCCTTTACAAAGAGCTTACCGGCTAAGACTTTTGATAGTCATGTAGAGGGCATAGGAGTCAGATGTATGGCAGCATGATTTTGAGTATAAGTGGGAGATTGTTAGGGTTGGTATACTGAAAATCATATTTTTAGTATTTAATTTTATTTTTAATAAAATTAATTTTCTATTTTATGAGAACCTTTATAAGTAATGTATGGATATTATTTCTTTGTTATGCATAGATATCTAATATTCTGTATAGTATTTACTCAGGTTTGTAGAGTACGGCTTGCACACAGAAGATCAGATTTTAAGTTCTTGCAGAAATAAGTTCTATGTTTACAGTTTAAATGGAAATGGACATACCATCGGTACGACTGTAGCACAGAGTTTTAGTCGGCCTGTCTTGGTTACGGGAAGCAGATAATAGTGTCGTCTATTGTTCCGACTCTCTGTGCCACTACACTTTGTATGTATTGAACTAGACATTTAGGGTAATTAATTTTATACTGACAATATAAATTAATTCACACCCCAAGGTTATTATGAATAGTGTTTATCCTCTAAATGTTGAAATTATTATTGATTTCCATAAATTTAATATTCGTTATTTTGATTCATTGGAGAGTACGATCTTATATGGATCTATATTCTCGGTGAGTTGATAACGGTATTATTTATATGAAAAATAGTAATTATTGACGGAATCCACATCCTGAAAATTCGGAATTGACGATACCCCCTTAAGGATACTTATAAATTTTGACCAGGCTAAACCCTGCAGGTGGATTTAATTATCCGGTGGTCAAATAAGTTAAGCAGAAGGGCTTAAGGAATATCAAGTTGCCGATTAAATTAAATTGTCAGTAATTAAATTTAATTGGCGGGTATCAAGAATCTTAATATGGGGAGAAATGGTAAGTATTTAAAAATAGGAGCTCAATGCAACAAGATCTTGATATTATGGGTCAGAGTGCAATGATAGTTCTTTAGTGATGTGAACTGTAATTCAGTATTTTATAAAAATTATAGAAACCGCTGCATGTCTTTCCATAATTGCAGAAATCTCTAGTAGGTGTCTGTGTTCCACTGGAAGTCTAGCTCATAATTACTCCCCAGGTCCCTACTGTAGCCCTATATATATGTGGGTAGGTTGAACCAATTTTTGATGATTTTATATATTATTATTATGATATTATTTTTGTATTTCAAGACTTAAATATATCGGGGTTCTGTCGGTACGAGTTCTCGGAGGATCATAGCCCACACTACGTTCGAGGATCGCGTAAGGGAATATAGTAGAAGATCTGACTGGAGCTTTAATTTGGAATCAAGTCGTAGTTGAAGATTAGATCAACAAGAGGTTTTCATCTAAATTAACTTTGGCCGCACGGGTTTTATTTTGATCGTTCTTCGTCAAAAGCTTTATCTGGAGCCCGTTTCGGCGTTTGTCCGTCCAGTTCATTTTTTACCAAAAATCATTTACAAAAACAATGATCTTAACAGTATTGCCTCTAACAAATTAATATCAGAGCCGTTTTATTTTTTGTTTACGGTTATCGGGGCCGGGTAGTTTTAGAACTGTTGCTAACTTTATTTTGCAGGCATTCTCATCCCGATTTTATAATCATCATTTTTTTTAATGTTTGATTGAATGGTTTGAATGAATGATGATTTTATTTTTTTAACAATTGGGGTTAACCGTGATAGATCGAATGTGAGCCTTTGGGTTATAGGATCGATGTAATAGCTAACTTTATGTTTTTAAATATTTTTTTAGATTATTTAAGAACAGTTTGAACATATCCAAGAACACGAAGAACAAAGGCGGTACGGCGGTGGTTCGGGTTTTTACGGGCCACAGATCGCGGTAAGTTTTAATGGTTTTAAACTATTTTTTTCAGTGAGTTTTTTTGCAGTATTTATGTATAAAAAACAACATAAAAACAAGTCAAAAATAGTAAGAAAAAATCATCAAAACAACCCAGTTCCGGCAGCTTTGCCGACGGTGATTCGGCGACGATTTTTATGATTTTTCAGGTCATTTTTGGGACAATGTTTTGGAAAGTTTTTTAAACATAAAATAGCAATAAAACATACCTTAAAATACTGTCAAAACCAGAAAAGAATTGGGCAAAACAATGTATTAAAAAAGAAAAAAATAGCAACGGTTTCTTCTAGCGGCGGCGGTGCTACAACAGCAGCTTTCAGGCAGTTTTCCAACAGTGTTTTGGGCTATTTTTGAGGAGGCTTTTTTTTTTACAGAAAAATAGTATGTTTTGAGAGCTTTCTTTTGATGTAAAGTACGTCAAAAACAGAGTTCGGATGAGGCTAGAAAGGCCTCGGGAAGTTAGCGGTAAAAGGCGGCGGTGCTGGTGAGCGGCGGCAGTCCGTTTTTGGCAATTTTCTGGTGGTTTTCTGAGCTGTTTTAAGGCAGATTTTTTCTTTAAAAAATAGTACATTTCGAGAGCTTTCTTTTTATATAAAGTACGTCAAAATTGAGTTCGGAAAGAGGTCGAAAAAGCCTCAGGAAGTTGGCGGCGCAGTGTTTTGGCGGGCAGCAGCGTTTTTGAGATTCAAGCCATTTTTCCAGCCATATTTCTAGCATTTTTCTAGCAGATTTTTTGACAGAAAAATCTCATACTTCGAGAGCTTTTCAACGATATAAAGTTCGTCAAAAATGGAGCTCGGATGAGGCGGCACAAGTCGCCTGAAAGCTGCGGCGAAGCGGCACCGGTGGTGGCTAGTGGTGGTCCGACGACTTTCTCTCTTCTAAGGTTGGTTTGATGTATATTATGATATGTATGAGATTGATAAGAATATATTGATCTATCAGATAGCATCAAGGAGTTCTGATACAAATTGGACACATGAAACTGATTTAGAACAGGATTATTGCAGCTTATCTCTTAATAGAAGACTGAAACTCTTTAGAGTTTTAGTTGGATCATAAAATCGGGATATTTATATTTATCTAGCATTTAATTTTTTATTAACTGCATGGATGATATTTATTAGTTTTATTTATCCTGTTAATTTACTTAATTCGAATATTCGGTTTTAATTAAAATATTTTGTAATAAAAATAAAATTAAGTTTTTTTAATTAATTAATTAAATGGAAAAACTATAGATATTTTATTTTTTACAAAATATCACGTTTAATATGATTTTTTTAAAATCGAATTTCTTGAAAAAATGTGGGAATTAATTTCGAATTTTGAATTAATTAAATAGAAAAATGTTTTATCGAAATAAATTATTATTTTTCAAAAAATGTAAAACAAAAAATAAAATAAGTAATTGCCTTTAATCACTATCTTTGCTGAAAAGTTAAAGGAAAAACTGTACATTTATTAAATTTTATTTGTTAAGCATTTAAATACGAAAAGATAGTTTGATAAATCATAATCTTTGGAATCGTGTACACGAAAAGATATTTGATTCTTTCAAATTTATTAAATTTATTTTAATTAAACGGATTTTTATAACCCTAAAAAATATTTTAAAAATCTAAGTGCGAGAGAGAATTTATTTACAGATAAATTCAACGGTCTCCACTACCAGTTTGAAAGCGATGCAATTAAACCATGCGTGTTGGCAGTAAAGCCTTCATCCCTATCGGACAGATTAATTGTGGTATCGCCAGTACAAACCTCCTTTAGGGATAATTCTGGATAATTGTCAGTATGGATCACTTCTCCAACTGAATGATTCATTGTGAAGCGATTAATTTGGGATTAGGTGATGGTTAACACTTAACTGTATATAATAGTATCCTATCCAACTGAGTCACTGCTATTATATATTGGACCGAAACTATGTTAGCTATTTAATTTTACTTGGCATGGTCAGTTGTCTAGATAGTAAAATTAAAAAGAATTGTCCTGTTTAGTCTGATGAAGTATAGTGAACGTCCACCCATCGTGGCATGCTATTCTCCGGTAACCAGGCTTCTGGCGATTTAATTTTAAAATGATAGAGGGAACCAAATTAAAATAAATTCAAAATTTTACTCATCATAATTAACGATTTTATTTAATTATGTGATTCTCAGGATTAAAATAGATTTCAACCCACTTGCTTCAATACTCAAAGAAAATAAACTTACGGGTTTAAATTTTGTTGACTGAAAATGTAAGTTAGATATAATTTTAACTACAAATGGTATTCCTTCAATATCAGGAAATATGTTTGTTTTAGAAAAAGGTTCTTCCTCGGGGCCGAAAGGCATGAAGAAGAAAAATGTTCAAAAACAGGGAGATACGATTTCTAGGGTAGTTAGTGTGCCACGGACTGGTGTAAAAAAGTCGAAAGGCAGATGTTTTTACTGCAACAAGACCCGACACTGGAAAAAGCTATGTCTGGTATTTCTCCGAAGGTAGAACAAACAGAGTAATTTCTGTTCACTAGTTGTAGAAACATGTTTAGCGGTGTTATCTACCAATACCTGGTGTGTAGAGACGGGAGCCACTAATCATGTCTATAATTTATTGCAGGGGCTCCACGAAACCCGACAACTTAGTGATAGAGAGATTTACCTACATATAGGCAATAATACAAATGTAACAGTGGTTGCAGTAGGAGATGTCACTATCAGTTTTGGTAGAGATCGGATTTTAATATTGAGAGATTGTCTTTATGTACCAGCCATTAGAAGAAATTTAATTTTTGTTTCTGAATTGGCTAAAGACGAATATTTTATTTATTTTAATAACTCTGTGGTTATTAAGGATATTAAACGAGTTTTATATTCTAGTACATTGGTAGATGATCTTTATATTATTACTCTAATCTCTCCTACACTTCAACTGACTGAAACGAATAATAAATCTATATTACCATATAAGGGAAAGTTTCCTTCTTTAAAGAACTAAACGTTTCTTTGGCACTTACGCTTAGGTCATATTAATCTAAAAAGGATAAACATACTGGTAGTAGATGGACCTTTGAGTTCATTGGAAATGGAGGCAATTTCAGTCTGTGAATCTTGCTTAGAAGGTAAGAAGACCAAGAAGCCATTTTTTACCAAAGGTTATAGAGTTAAAGAACTGTTGGAGCTGGTTCATTCTGATGTGTGTGGTCCTATGACAATTCGGGCTAGAGGTGGCTTTGAGTACTTCGTTAGTTTCATTGATGACTACTCAATGTATGGATACATTTACCTGATGTACCGTAAGTCTGAATATTTTGAGAAATTCAAAGAATTCAAGGCAGAGGCGGAGAAGCGTCTGGGTAAAAGTATCAAATCACTACGATCTGACCGTGGTGGAGAATACCTCCTTGGAGAGTTTATGGACTACATGACATCAGAGGGGATTACATCTCAGTTAACTGCACCTGACACTTCACAGCAGAATGGTCTAGCAGAAAGAAGAAATAGGACTCTTATAGAGATGGTAAGGATAATGATGAGTTATTCAGGTATACCAGATTCGTTTTGGGAATTTTCTTTAGAGACAGCGGCTTACATTTTGAGCTTGGTACCCTCTAAGTCAGTACCTTCTACTCCCACATAATTGTGTACCGAGCGCAAGTCTAGTCTGAAACACATTCAGATTTGGGGGAGTCCAGCACATGTGCTGAAAAGGAACGCGGGTAAGTTAGAACCGACGACGGAAGTCTATTTTTTTGTGGGGTATTCCAAGGAAACGAAGGGTGGTCTATTTTATAATCCTAAAAATCATAAGGTTATTGTTAGCACCAATGCCCGGTTCTTGAAATAGGATTATATTATGAATTACAGGCCCAAAAGCAATATTGTTCTGGAAGAACTGAGAGAAAATATCAGTAAAATGGAAGAGGAACCCCAAGTCACTAATATTCCATTACCTAGTCGTAGTGGAAGGATTATCAGGACAGGTGCAAATCAAGAACAAGGTGCTGATGCCCAGGGTTCAGATTCTGCACAACCGTTACTACTAGTACACAAACACAGGTAGTGCCTCGTCGTAGTGGGAGGGTAGTTTATCAACCTGACCGGTATAAGTTCTTGGGAGAGTCTTTTGACAAGATTCCTGTAGAGCTGGATACCAAACCCTGTAAGTACAATAAAGCAATATAAGACAAAGATGCAGATCATTGGCAAAGGGCTATAAATTCAGAGATAGAATCTACGTATTCCAATGAAGTCTGAAAACTTGTAGAACCACCCGAACGGATAAAACCCATTAGATGCAAGTGGATCTACAAGAGGAAGAGAGGAGTTGACGGGAAGGTTGAAACCTTCAAAGCTAGGCTTATTGCTAAAGGGTTCACTCAGAAAGAAGGGATCGAGTATGAGAAAACCGTTTCGCCGGTAGCCATGCTTATGTCTATCCAAATTCTCTAATCCATTGCCGGTCATTTCGATTACGAAATCTAGCAAATGGACGTCAAGACAGCTTTCCTTAACGGAAGTTTTGACGAGTGTATCTATATGATACAACCAGATGGATTCATTGTAAAGAGCTAGGAGCACATGTTGTGCAAGCTTAAGTGATCCATTTATGAACTTAAGCAAGCATCAAGGTCTTAGAACACTCGATTTGATCAAACTATAAAGTCTTATAGTTTTTATCAAAGTTCGGATAAGTCCTGTGTGTACAAGATGCGTGACAGAAGCGTGGTGATCTTCCTAGTACTTTATGTAGACGATATCTTACTCATCGAAAACGATGTGGGGTCTACGGTTAAAATATGGTTATCTGGACAGTTCGATATGAAGGACTTGGGAGAAGCCAGTCACATCCTTAGGATCAAGTTTATGTGAGATCGGAAACAAAGAAAGTTGGGCATATCACAAGCAAAGTATATCGTTGATATCCTTACTCATTTTAGCATGCAGGATTTCAAGAAAGAATTTTTCTCTTTTAGTCATGGAATCACACTATCCAAGGATCAGTGTCCTAAGACACTTGATGAGATAGAGATGATGAAGGCGGGCCCTTATGCTTAGGCAGTAGGAAGCCTCATGTATGCTATGCTTTGCACTAGACCCAACATCTGCTTTGCCGATGGCATGGTTAGCAGATATTAGTCTAATCCAGGGCAGGAGTATTGGACTGCAGTAAAAAATATAATCAAGTATCTGAAAAGGACTGAGAATTATATGCTAGTTTACCAGGTAAACAGTCTAGTACCTTTAGGGTACATAGACTCAGATTTTCAATCAGACATAAAGATTACATCAGGAGACAACCTTACAGATCATTTACAAAGAGCTTACCAGTTAAGACTTTTGATAGTCATGTAGAGGGCATGGGAGTCAGATGTATGGCAGCATAGTTTTGAGTATAAGTGGGAGATTGTTAGGGTTGATATACTGAAAACTATGTTTTTAGTATTTAATTTTATTTTTAGTAAAATTAATTTTTCATTTTATGAGAACTTTTATGAAATATGTATGGATATTATTTCTTTGTTATACAGAAATGTCCAATATTCTGTATAGTATTTAATCTGGTGTGTAGAGTACGGCTTGCACACAGAAGATCTGATTTTAGGTTCTTGGAGAATAAAAGTTTTATGTTCACAATTTATATAGAAATGGACATACCATCGGTACGACTGTAGCACAGAATTTTAGTAGGCTTGTCTTGGTTACGGGGAACAGATAATAGCGTTATCTATTGTTCTGACTCTCTATGCCAGTACACTTTGTGTGTATTAAATGGGACATTTGGTGTAATTAATTTTGTACTGACAATATAAATTAATTTACCCCCCAAGGTTATTATGAATAGTGCTTATCTACGTAATCCTAAAATTATTATTGATTTCCATATATTTAATATTCGTTGTTTTGATTCATTAGAGAGTGCGATCTTATATGGGTCTATATTCCTGATGAGTTGGATAACGGTATTATTTATATGGCAAATATTAATTATTGACGAAATTCACATTTTGAAAAATTTGGATTGGCGATACCTCTTTAAGCATGCTTATTTATTTTGACCGGGTCATACCCTACAGGTGGATTTAATTATCCGGCGGTCAAATAAGTTAAGCGGAAGGGCTTAAGGAATATCAAGATGCCGATTAAATTAAATTATCAGTAATTAAATTTAATTAGCGGGTATCGAGAATTTTAACATGGGAAGAAATTGTAAGCATTTAATACCTGGAACTCAATGCAAGAAGATCTTGAGATTATGGGTCAGAGTGCAATGATAGTTCTTTAGTGGTGTGAATTGTAATTCAGTGTTTTATGAAAATTCCAGAAATCGCTGCATGTCTTTCCATAATTACAAAAACCTCTAGTAGGTGTCTGTGTTCCATTGGAGGTCTAACTCATAATTACTCTCTAGGTCCCTGCTGTAGCCCTATATATATGCGGGTAGGCTGAGCCAGTTTTTTGATAATTTTATATATCATTATTATTAAGGTATTATTTTTGTCTTTCAAGATTTCAATATATCGGGGTTCTATCGGTACGAGTTCTCGGAAGATCGTAGCCCACACTACGCTTGAGGATCGCATAAGAGAATATAGTAGAAAATCTGACCGGAGCTTCAACTCGAAATCAAGTCGTAGTTGAAGATTAGATCAACAAGAGGTATTCTTTTAAATTAACTTTGGCTGCACGGGTTTTATTTTGATCGTTCTTCGTCAAAAGTTTTATTTGGAGCCCGTTTCGGCGTTTGCCCGTCCTGTTAATTTTTTACCAAAAATCGTTTACAAAAACAATGATCTTGGCAGTATTGCCTCCAACAAATTGGTATCAGAGTCATTTTATTTTTTGTTTATGGTTATCGAGGCCAAATAATTTTACAACTATTGCTAACTTTATTTTGTAGGCGTTCTAATCCCGATTTTATGATCATCATTTATTTTCATGTTTGATTAAATGGTTTGAATGAATGATGATTATATTTTTTTAATCACAGGGGTTGACCGTAATAGATCAAATGTGAGCCTTTGGGACTTAGGATCGATTTAATAGCTAACTTTATGTTTTTAAATATCTATTTATATTATTTAAGAACGGGTTGAATATGGTATAGGTTTTTACGGGCCACAGATCGCGGTAAGTTTTAATAATTTTAAACGATTTTTTCCATTGAGTTTTTCTGCAGTATTTATATATAAAAAATAGCAAAAAAATAAGTCAAAAATAGTAAGAAAAAATCACCAAAACAACCCAGTTTCGGCCGCTTTGCCGGCGGTGGTTCGGCGGCGATTTTTATTATTTTTCAGGCCATTTTTGGGACTATTTTTTGTGAAATTTTTTAAATATAAAATAACAGTAAAATATACCTTAAAATACTGTCGAAAATTAGAAAAAAATAGCAGCGATTTTTTCTGGCGGCAGTGGCGCTACAGCAGCAGCTTTCAGGCAGTTTTCCAATAGTATTTTGGGCTATTTTCGAGAAGGGCTTTCTTTACAGAAAGACAGTATGTTTTGAAAGCTTTCTTTTGATATAAAATACGTCGAAAAAAGAGTTCAGATGAGACCGGAACGGCCTCGGGATGTTGGCGGTAAAAGGTAGCGGCGCTGGTGACCAGCGGCAGTCTATTTCAGGCAATTTTTCGGTGGTTTTTTGAGCTGTTTTCGAGCAGATTTTTTATAAAAAAAATAGTACTTTTCGAGAGCATACTTTTGATATAAAGTACGACGAAAATCAAGTTCGGGAAGAGGTCAAAAAAGCCTCGGGAAGTTGGCGGCGTAGTGCTGTGGCGGGTAGCAGCATTTTTGAGATTCAGGCCATTTTTCTAGCCATTTTTGGAGCAGTTTTCCAATAGATTTTTAACAAAAAAAATGCCATATTTTGAGAGCTTTCGAATGATATAAAGCTCGTAAAAAATGGAGTTTGGATGAGGCGGCACGAGCTGCTTGAAGGGGACGGCGAGGCGGCGCCGGCGGTGGCTGGCGGTGGTCCGGCGTCTTTGTCTCTCTCAGGGTTGGTTTGATGTATATTCTGATATGTACGAGACTGATACGATATGTATTGATATATCTGATAATATCAATGAGTTCGGATGCAAACTGGACACAAGAAACTGATTCAGAACAGGATTATTGCGGTTTGTCTCTTAATAGGAGACTGAAACTCTTTAGAGTTTTAGATGGATCATAAAACTGGGATATTTATATATATATTGCATTTAATTCTTTATTAACTGTGTGGATGATATTTATTGATTTTATTTATTCTGTTAATTTAATTAATTCGAATATTCGATTTTAATTAAAATGTTTTGTAATGAAAAATAGAATTAAGTTTTTTAATTAATTAATTAAATAGAAAAAATTTAGATATTTTATTTTTTACAAAATATCGCGTTTAAGATGAATTTTTTTAAATCGCATTTCTTAGAAAAATGTGAGAATTAATTTCGTATTTTAAATTAATTAAATAGAAAAATATTTAATCAAAATAAATTATTATTTTTTAAAAAATGTGGAATGAAAAATAAAATAAATAAATGTCTTTAATTATTACCTTAACTGAAAAGTTAAAGGAAAAATTGTGCATTTATTAAATTTTATATTTTACGCATTTAAGTACTAAAAGATAGTTTGATAAATCAGAATCTTTGGAATCGTGTATACGAAAAAATGTTTGATTCTTTCAGATCACGTGACTTTCAAAATTAATAAATTTATTTTAATTAAACAAATTTTTATAACTCTCAAAAATATTTTAAAAATCTAAGTGGGAGAGAAAATTTATTCACAGATAAATTCCGCGGTCTTCACTACCAATTTGTAGGTGATGCAATTAAACCATGCGTGCTGGCAGTAAGGCCTTCCTCCCCATCAGACAGATTAATTGTGGTATCGCCAGTACAAACCTCCTTTAGGGATAATTCTGGACAATTGTTAGTGTGGATCACTTCTCCAACTGAAGAATTTATTGCGAAGCGATTAATTTGGGATTAGGTGATGGTTAACACCTAGCTGTATATAATAGTATCCTCTCTAAATGAGTCACTGCTATTATATATTGGACTGAAACTATATCAGCTATTTAATTTTACTTGGTATGGTCAGTTGCCTCGATAGTAAAATTAAATGGAATTGGCATGTCTGGTCTGATGAAGAATAATAGACGTCCACCTATCGTGGCATGCTATTCTCAGGTAACCAAGCTGCTAGCGATTTAATTTTAAAATAGTAGAGGAAACCAAATTAAAATAAATTCAAAATTTTGCTCACATAACTAACAGTTTTATTTAATTATGTGATTCTCAAGATTAAAATGAATTTCAACCCACTCGCTTCAATATTCAAATAAAATAAACTTACGAGTCTAAATTTTGTTGACTGAAAATGTAACTTGAATTTAGCTTTAACTACAAATGGTATTCTTTCAATACCAGAAAATGTATCTATTTTAGAAAAAAGTTCTTTCTCGGGGCCGAAAGGCTTGAAGAAGAAAAAGGTTCAGAAACAAGGAGACACGATTTCTAGATTAGTTAGTGTGCCATGGACTGGTGTGAAAAAGCCAAAAGGTAGATGTTTTCACTACAACCAGACCCGACACTGAAAAAAGCAATGTCTAGTATTTCTCAGAAGGTAGAACAAGCAGGGTAATTTCTGTTCACTGGTTGTGAAAACATGTTTAGCGGTGTTATCTACCGGTACCTGGTGTGTAGATACGGGAGCTACTAATCATGTATGCAATTCATTACAGGGGTTTCAGAAAACCCCATAACTTAGTGATGGAGAGATTTACCTGCATATGGGTAATAATACAAAGGTAACAGCGGTTGCAGTAGCAGATGTCACTCTCAGTTTTGGTAAAGATTGGGTTTTAATATTGAGAGATTATTTTTATGTACTAACCATTTGAAGGAACTTGGTTTCTGTTTCTGAATTGGCTAAAGACGGATATTTTATTTATTTTAATAACTCTGTGGTTATTAAGAATAATAAACAGGTTATTTGTTCTGGTACATTGGTGGATGATCTTTATATTATTACTCCAATCTCTCCTTTACTGCAACTGACTGAAACGAATAATACATCTATATTACCATAAAAGAGAAAGTTTTCTTCTTTAAAGAACTAAACGTTTCTTTGGCACTTACGTTTAGGTCATATTAATCTAAAAATGATAAACAGACAGGTAGCAGATGGACCTTTGAGTTCATTAGAAGTGGAGGCACTTTCAGTCTGTGAATCTTGCTTAGAAGATAAGATAACCAAGATATCATTTACGGCCAAAGGCTATAGAGCTAAAGAACCGTTGGAGCTGGTTCATTCTGTTGTGTGTGGTCCTATGACAATCTAGGCTAGAGGTGGCTTTGAGTACTTCGTCAGTTTTATTAATGACTACTCAAGGTATGGATACATTTACTTAATGCACCATAAGTCTGAATGCTTTAAGAAATTTAAAGAATTCAAAGCGGAGGCGGAGAAGCGTCTGGGTAAAAGTATCAAATCACTACGATCCGACCGTGGTGGGAAATACCTCTTTGGAGAGTTTATGGACTACTTGACATCAGAGGGGATTACATCCCAGTTAACTTCACCTGGCACTCCACGGCAGAATGTGTAGCAGAAAGAAGGAATATGACTCTTATGGAGATGGTAAGGTCAATGATGAGTTATTCAGGTTTATCAGATTCGTTTTGGAAACTCTCTTTAGAGACAGCGGCTTACATTCTGAACTTGGTACCTTTTAAGTTTGTACCTTATACTCCCACAGAATTGTGGACCAGGCGTAAGCCTAATCTGAAACACATTCGGATTTGGGAGTGTCCAGCACATGTGTTGAAAGGGAACGCGGGTAAGTTGGAACCGAGAACGAAAGTCTGTTTCTTTGTGGGGTATCCCAAGAAAATGAAGGGTGGTCTATTTTATAATCCTAAGAATCAGAAGGTCATTGTAAGCACCAATGCATGATTCTTGGAAGAGGATTATATTATGAATCACAGGCCCAAAAGCAATATTGTTCTGGAAGAACTGAGAGGAAATACCAGTAGAACGGAAGATGAATCATAAGTCACTGATATTCCATTACCTAGTCGTAGTGGAAGGATTATCGGGACAGGTGCAAATCAAGAACAGGGTACTAATGCACAGGGTTCAGATTATGCACAACATGTTACTGCTAGTACACATACACATGTAGTGCCTCGTCGTAGAGGTATGGTTGTTCATCAACTTGACCGTTATATGTTCTTGGGATAGTCTTTTGATAGGATCCCGACAAAACTGGATACCGAGCCCTATAACTACAATGAAGCACTACAAGACAAAGATGCATATCTTTGGCAAAAGGTTATGAATTCAGAGATAAAATCTATGTATTCCAATCAGGCCTTGAAACTTGTAGAACCACCGAAGGGATAAAACCCGTTGGTTGCAAATGGATCTACAACAGGAAGAGAGGAGTAGACGGGATGGTTGAAACCTTCAAAGATAAGCTTGTTGCTAACGGGTTCACTCAGAAAGAAGGGATTGAGTATGAGGAAACCATTTCTCCTGTAGCCATGCTTAAGTCTATTCAGATTCTCTTATCCATTGCTGCTCATTTCGATTACGAAATTTGGCAAATGGACGTCTAGACAGCTTTCCTTAACGGAAGTGTTAACGAGTATATCTATTTGATACAACAGACGGATTCATTGTAAAGGGTCAGGAGCACATGTTGTGCAAGTAAAGAGATCCATTTATGGACTTAAGCAGGCATCGAGATTTTAAAACACTCGATTTGATCAAACTATAAAGTCTTATAGTTTTGATCAAAGTCCGAATGAGTCCTGTGTGTACAAAAAGCGTGACGGAAGTGTGGTGATCTTCCTAGTACTTTATGTGGACGATATCTTGCTCATCGAAAACGATGTGAGGGCATTATCTATGTTAAAGTATAGTTATCTGGGCAGTTCGATATGAAGAACTTGGGAGAAGCCAATCACATCCTTGGGATCAAGCCTATGCGAGATCGGAAACAAATGATGTTGGACATATCACAAGTAAAGTATATTAATGATATCCTTGCTCATTTTAACATGCATGATTCCAGGAAAGGGTTTTTTCCTTTTAGGCATGGAACCACTCTATCCAAGGATCAGTGTCCTAAGACACTTAATGTCATAGAGAAGATGAAGGAGGGTCCTTATGCTTAGGTAGTAGGAAGTCTCATGTATGCTATGCTTTGCATTTGACCCGACATCTGCTTTGTTGATGGCATGATTGCGGATATAATTCTAATCCAGGGCAGAAGTATTGGACTGCGGTAAAGAATGTAATCAAGTACCTGAAAAGGACAGAGGATTATATGTTAGTTTACTAGAAAAATAGTTTAGTACCTTCAGGGTACACAGACTCAGATTTTCAGTCAGACATAGAGCTTACATCAGGAGATAACCTTGCAGATCCTTTACAAAGAGCTTACCGGCTAAGATTTTTGATAGTCATGTAGAGGGCATGGGAGTCAGATGTATGGCTGTATGGTTTTTAGTATAAGTGGGAGATTGTTAGGGTTGGTATACTGAAAATTTTATTTTTATTACTTAATTTTATTTTTAATAAAATTAATTTTTTATTTTATGAGAATCTTTATGAGCAATGTATGCATATCATTTCTTTGTTATGCATGGATGTCCAATATTCTGTATAGTATTTAATCTGGTGTGTAGAGTACGGCTTACACACAGAAGATCAGATTTTAGGTTCTTGCAGAATATAAGTTTTATGTTCACAGTTTAAATAGAAATGGACATACCATCGGTACGACTGTAGCACAGAGTTTTAGTAGGGCTGTCTTCGTTACGAGAAAGAGATAACAGTGTCGTCTATTATTTCGACTCTCTGTGCTAGTACACTTTGTGTGTATTGAACGGGACATTTGGGGTAATTAATGTAGTACTGCCTACTGACTATATAAATAAATTCATACCCCAAGGTTATTATGAATAATGCTTATCTTCTTAATCCTAAAATAATTATTGATTTGCATATATTTAATATTCGTTATTTTGATTCATTAGAGGGCGCGATCTTATATGGGTCCATATTCCCGGTGAGTTGAATAACGGTATTATTTGTATGTTAAATATTAATTATTGACGGAATTTACGTCCTGAAAAATCGAGATTGACGATACTCCCTTAAGGATGCTTATACGTTTTGACCGGGCCAAACCCTGCAGGTGGATTTAATTATCTGGCAGTCAAATAAGTTAAGCGGAAGGGCTTAAGGAATATCAAGATGCCGATTAAATGACATTGGTAGTAATTAAATTCAATTGGTGGGTATCGAGAATCTTAATGTGGGAAGAAATGGTAAGCATTTAATAATAGGTGCTCAATGCAAGAAGGTCTTGAGATTATGGGTCAGAGTGCAATTATAGTTCTTTAGTGGTGTGAACTGTAATTCAGTATTTTATGAAAATTACAGAAATCGCTGCATGTCTTTCTATAATTGCAGAAACCTCTAGTAGGTGTCCGTGTTGTATTGGAAGTCTTACTCATAATTACTCCCCAAGACCCTGCTATAGCCCTATATATATGCGGATAGGCTGAACCAATTTTTGATGATTTTATATATCATTATTATTATGATATTATTTTTGTCTTTGAAGACTTAAATATATCGGGGTTCTGCCGGTACGAGTTTTCGGAGGATCGTAGCCCACACTACATTCGAGGATTGCGTAAGGGAATACAGTAGAAGATCTTACTGGAGTTTCAGCTCGAAATCAAGTTGTAGTTGAAGATTAGCTCAACAAGTGGTATTCATCTAAATTAACTTTGGCTGCACAGGTTTTATGTTGATCGTTCTTCGTCAAAAGTTTTATCTGAAGCCTATTTCGGCATTTGCCCGTCTAGTTAATTTTTTATCGAAAATCGTTTACAAAAACAATAATCTTAGCAGTATTGCCTCTAACACTTAACCCCCGAACTCTCTTTTTCTCTGGTTACGCTTTTAAAAGACCCGCATCCTTCTTTTGTTTTTCTAAAAAATCAAGTGGTGACTCCATTTTGTTTTACAAATGTGTTCGGATATCTTGGATTGTCTATTTTATATAAAAAAGGAGCATTTTTCCAAAAATGATGGATATCTGGATATTCCCCTTCCCAATCTTCCCCGAAAATGCCCGCACACCCTATCGCTGTATCTGTCACTGATAGATATAATATCAAACAATTATTGGGTTTTGGCGGTGATAGTATTAGAGGGTTTTACATGTACTGTCGTATGACATCGAAAGCATCCTGACACTTTGGTAGACAATACTGTCGAAAATGCCCTTTGGTAGGTTGCTCCCACGTTTTTCAGCCCGAATGGCATAACCCTACAACAATCAGTACCCTAAGGTATCGTGAAAGTAGTCTTCTCCCGGTCTTTCGGTGTCATTAAAATCTGGTTGTAACTTGAGAATCCTTCTATGAAAGACAGGAGTGCATTTTCGATAGTATTGTGGGGAAGAGAAAAGTCATCCTTTGGACTAACCCTATTAAGATCTCTGAAGTTGACACACACTCGGACCCTTTTGTCTTTTTTTGGCACTGGGACAATGTTAGCAACTCACTTCAGGTACTCCATTACCATAAAAAATTTAGCGTCTATCTACTTGGTGACCTGCTCCTTAATCTTTTGAGCCTAATCTGGCTTGATTCTTCTGAACTTCTGCTTAACGGGTTTGGCATCGTGATAAAGAGAGATTTGGTGTTGTACGATGTCGAGATCTATGACGGACATATCATCGTAGGACAACGCAAAAATATCTTTAAATTCTTTTAATAAAAAGATTAATTGTTCACGTTTTTCCAAAGAAAGTGTAAAACCAAACTGAACTAATTGTAGATCTTTTTCATTATTAAGATTTATTAAAACAGTTTCTTCTATTACAGGTTTAGCTTGCATTTCTTCTTCCTTTTCAATTAAAAGTTTTAATTCTTGGGGGATATCCTCCTCGAATTTTTCAAAATTTTCAGAATCAACACAAAATATTTGAGGCGTAGCGAAGTAAGAAAAGTCTGATTTCATTTCATTAACTTCAAAAGGGGTTACATCTTGAGACTCAAAACAGAAAGGGCCTAGGATGCCAACAAATGCAATCTCGATAGACTTGTCGTTACAGACTCCGTTCACAGACTCGACAAACTCGAATTTCAAATCACTTATTACATCATGCATACATCATCAGCACATCAATGGTAATTGTGGTGTAATCCGCAGGCGCTTTAGCATCCATCATCAGCACGTCCTTATCTTTCTCATTTCCTATATGCACTCGGGCTATCTATTCATCGAAGAAAGAACCCTGATCTCCTTCTTCGCAATGAACTGCCCAGTCTGTTAGCTCCTTTCCAGTGAAGCCCATCTGCCAAATCTATGCTTCCTCTTCACTGTTGGACAACTGATGGTCGAAAAAGATCTCCAACCCTGGCAACTTTTGGTTAGTCTTCTCCTTTATCCATAGCTCAGGGAACTCAAAGTAAGGGAAATTATCCCCCGCCTTGATAAAGCGTCCATTCAACGTCAGTCCATAATTTCCCTTACTCGTCTCTTCCAACTCTGGCTTGTGCCCAAGTTCGTATCCGTGGCAATTGTGGTGCACGAGAATTGGTTTTGAGAACCCTTGCAAGTGCTTGTCGAGTCCCATTCCTGGATAATAGGACATTTCCTTCATCATGGCCATAACTTTCGGGTTCACATAGTTCTCTTCTTTATTCATCAGAACTTGCACAGCCTTGGTCTCATCAAAGTCGAACCCATTTAGAAGGAGATCTTCTTCCCCATGTTGGATCTCGAGGAGTGGGGTAATGTCATTAAGCGGGGTCGACAAGCTAGTCTCACTTGAGATGGTAACAGTTACTCCTCCATTGATCAACTTCACTTTTTGGTGCAGGGTCGACAGAACTACTCTGATCGACGGGTCAAGTAACAATGGCCTTCCCAACAACAGATTAAACAAGGCCGGCACATCGAGAACATGGAACTCTACCTTGCTTTCTAGTGTTCCCACTGTCATAGTGAAAGTTACTAACCCCAACACATCTCTTCTCGTATTATCGTATGCCCGTGCCACTTGTGCACTCGGCTTGAAGTCTTGCGTCTTTAATCCTAAACAGTAAGCAGTTCGTAGTGGACATACGTTGAGGGAAAAATTATTGTCAACCAAGACGACTGGCACCCAATTCCCTAAACACTGAAGAGTTAAATATAACAGCTTGTTGTAAGATAGCCCTTCAGTTGGGAAATCCTTGTCACTGAAGGCGATAACATTGGACTGCTTTTCGGGTATGAGCATCGCAACCAACTGGTTAGGAGAGACATCGATTGGAATGTTCACACTATTAAGAGCCTTCAAAATTACTTGTCAGTGCTTATAGGACGCTACGAGTAGTCCCCAAATGCTCACATTTACCTGCGTATTCTTAAACTACTTCAGAACTTGTCTTCCTCTTCACTGTTTTATTTCTCCACTTGCTTTCATGATTCCTCCATGCCTTTACTGGGTTGTCTCTTCTCTAACTGTGCGGGCTTAAAATGCTTTTTGCTTCTCGTCAGATGTTCTACCTGCTCTTTGGGCTCCCACAGGCCTTCGAATTGGTCAGTTACTTCTCGAATTTCAACCACTGGGTATGCCTTTCCTTAGAAGGTCTATAAGTCATCTACGGTTGTCTTTCCTTGATTGTCTTCTCCATTAATTCCTCTAGCTCCCTAGAGATCTTCTTTAATTTCCATTACATTTTGCGCAAACTAATGGGATTCTTCACCAATACAAGTTTCTAACTCAAAGAGCTGTGACAACGATACCTCATCAAATGGATCTTCATAGTTATATGGCGGGGGAGGGACCCAAGGTTCCCATGAGCCCCCATGGTCATATGATTCCTCAATAATCAGGTGTCATTCTGGCATATCCTCTTCTTCATCGTACTCTTTATCAATAAATTCCTACTACATTTCTTCCAATTCCCGCAGATCGTTCTCTTCTTGGTACAAGATTTCTTCCACGTCGAGAGAGCACAAAGCTAGCCCTTCGGGTAAAAGAATTCTTAGCTTTAGCTCATGAAGAGGAACAATATATACTGAGGGATAGAACACAAAACCCGCGGTTCCCAAAAGATTCACTTGAGGTAAATCCTTCCTTTTTCCTTCCTGCTCTTTCTTCTTCTCGGCTTCCTTGCTGGCTGGTGTTTTCTCTTCATTTTCACTCTTGCTGTCAGCTTTCTTTTCCTCTGATGACTCTACTATTTTTGATACTTCATTCTTCGTCTCTTCAACTCTGACACTTGTCTTGGCTTCTCCATACGAGGCTGTCCCTCCATGCTATGCTGCATCATTGCTCAAAACAGTCAAAATATGCCATTTGATGTCTATCCCAGCTTCTTCCAAATCATCTAATGCTTCAAGGCATGCCAAATCCTCCTACAGACGTCTGACTTCTTCATCCTCATCATTATTGCTTTTAGAATGGGGAAGACCTTCTTCTTCATGGATGATAAAGATCGAAAAATTATCAAAACCATCATCTATCAAATCTTTAATAAGGTCATTGATCAACAACACCTCTCGACCGGACAAAAAATCTACAATGGGTTTTAGTTTTGTCACTGAGACTATTAATTTTGTAGGATCAAAATCTTTCATCTCTTCTCCAATGGCATTCACATTATGCTGGGCTACATGATTTGGCAAAGGATTGGAGGTCGTGTTCGACTTCAAAACGGCAGTAGGTGCAGAAATCACCTTGTTATCGATTAAATCGTGAATGTCACGCTGAAACCTCATGTAGTTGTTGGTTAAATGATCGTGCCCCTAGTGAAAGGCACAGTACTGTGTTGGGTTATAGCTGGGTGGCAACAGATTTAGTGGCGGGGTCAGTTCCAAAGGCTTTAAGAGACCCCTCTTAATTAGGCAGTTCAAAATAGAGGTCAGTAGTATAGTGAGTTGGGTGAAAGTTCTCTTTTGGTTGCGGGGTTGGTTTTGGGTAGCTGGCTTGGTGGATGAATTAAGCTGGCTTGGATTGGGGTTTAACAAGTTCACTTCATAGCTTCAGGTCACAGAGTTAGCGGCATTGTTCGAGTTATTGAAATAAAGCTTCTTGGCCGCTCTTTGGCTTGATTCTCCCTTCTCAATATGCCCAGATTGCAATGCACCCTCTATTTGTACTCCAGTATCAAACACTTGTTCAAATGTCATCAACGATTGTGTTATCAGATACTTGAAGAATTGTGGCTATAGGTTTTTTACCACCATTCTTTCTTGTTCCTTCTCGGTGGGCCAATTTGTCATTTTAGCTGCCTTGGCTCTCCAACGAGTTAGAAACTCAACAAAAGTCTCCTTGGCTTCCTGCCTAGTTATATCTAGTTCTCGGGTAGTAATGTCAAGTCAAATGTTATAGTTATACTAGTTGACAAATGCAATAGCAATGTCCTCCTAAGTTCTCGCCTTTACGGCATCTAGAGATAGAAACTACTTCTGAGCGGCTGCCGACAAAGACTGCTGAAAAAGCTGGGCCTTTAATTGATCACTAATCCCCATTGGCGATAAGGTTCCAACATACATCCTCTCAGATGGATCCTCGGGTCTCCAATTTCATCAAATTTTTTCATGTCGTGCATCTTAAACTTCTCGAGGAGCTTAGCATCGGGGATCAAATAGAGCCCCTCCATGTCCAACATGTAGTCTTCAACCCCTCGGTCCTTTCTCAAGATCTTTTCCAGTTTATCGACCTTATTAAACAAGATCGACTCTTTCGTGGCTAGGATTTCTAAGATTTCTGGCTGAACAGGCTGTGCAACTACTTGCTGGGCTCCTTCGGGTCCCACATTATCGTCCCAGATATTGTCTCTGACACCGTCCTCCTGGTCATTCGGGATAACTAGGTTAGGATCTATAACTCGAGTTTGTAAAACTATGCCTGACACTGAGTCTGAATTCTGGCATGATTAGCTATAGCAGTGTTAATGCCATCAACTGTCCACTGTAATTCTAAGATAGCCCTCATCAGATCTGCCATGGTGAGTTCTAGGTCTGCCATCGATAACCCCAACTGATCTATACGTCAGAGTTTTTTCCTCGGAGATTGAGTCCAAGTGCATATAGGTTCTTCTATACATGAAGCTATTATCCTAGGTCTTTGAACTAAAAGGACTCATGTAAACCAGATGACTCGTCAGTCAGGTTTAGACTTAGAATAAACTCGCGTTCGACAGTAGGATAGGAAAATGAAAACTAAACCTAAACAAGTTGCTAGCTATAAAAACAAAAGCATCCATAAAAAGAAAATCACATGATCCTAAAAGATTTATTAATCCTAAAAGAAATGGTCTAAGAAGCTATATGCAATAGGAGAAGATTGATAAGTCTCCACTTAGTGTACCTTCTGAATAGAGTCAAGAATATACCTCCTAATGTCAGGAATGGTGCAAGGCATGGTCAAATGGTACACAATAACTTTTTTGCCACATCTATGGCGGCATGTGGCTAGAAAGCTTGCTGGCGTCCTTGTTATAGCCCCGAGACAGTAAACTGACTGGGGTATCGGGTAAGCGGAGCAGGAATTTTGAGAAACAAGCACACAAATATGCACAATGCAAATACGAATACCAATGAAAATATTACAACAAGAACCATTAACATTTCAACTTAAGCCCTCTTATGATATTGTTTTTGAAAAACTAGTCTCCAACAGAGTCGCCAAAAAAATTGCGGGCACTTGGGGAAGGATGGGAGAGTTGCACCAGATATCAATTATTTTTAGAAAAATTTTAATTTTTTTTAAAAATAGAAAATTGAAGATATTCGAGTGTTAGAGTTTGTATACTGAAAATCATGTTTTTAGTATTTAATTTTATTTTAATAAAATTAATTTTTCATTTTATGAGAATCATTATGAGTAATATATGTATATCATTTTTTAATGTTATACATGGATGTCCGATATTCTGTATAGTATTTAATCTGGTATGTAGAGTATAGTTTGCACACAGAAGATCAAGTTTTAGATTCTTGTAAAATATAAGTTTTATTTTACAGTTCAGATAGAAATGGACATACCATCAGTGCGACTGTGGCACAGTATTTTAGTTGGCCTATATTGATTTCGGGGAACAGATAATAGCGTCGTCTATTATTTCAACTCTCTGTGCCAGTACACTTTGTGTGTATTGAACGGGACATTTGGGGTGATTAATTTTATACAGATTATATAAATTAATTCACACCCAAGGTTATTATGAATAGTGTTTATCCTCTTAATTTTAAAATAATTATTGATTTACGTATATTTAATATTCGTTATTTTGATTTATTAGAGGGTGCGATCTTATATGGGTCTATATTTTCGGTGAGTTGAATAGCGGTATTATTCATATGGCGAATATTAATTATTGAGAAAATCTACATCTCGAAAGATCGGGATTGACGATACCCCCTTAAAAATGCTTATAAGTTTTGACCGGGCCAAACTCTACAGATAGATTTGATTATCCGACAATCAAATAAGTTAAACGGAAGGGCTTAAGAAATATCAAGATGCAGATTAAATTAAATTGTCAGTAGTTAAATTTAATTGGCAGGCATCGAGAATCTTAACATGGGATGAAGTGGTAAGCATTTAACAATAGGAGCTCAATGCAAGACGGTCTTGAGATTATGAGTCAAAGTGCAATTATAGTTCTTTAGTGGTGTAAACTGTAATTTAATATTTTATAGAAACTGTAGAAATCGTTGCTGATTTTTCATAATTAAATATACCGCTATGAGGTTTGCTTAATTATAGAAATTGCTGATACGTGTCTGTGTTCCACTGAAAGTGTTACTCATAATTACTTCCCAGGTCCCTGCTCTAACCCTATAAATATGTGGGTAGGCTGAACCAATTTCATAACTTGTCTTCTAAGACTAAAGTTGTCCAAGTTCTGCCGATACGAGTTCTCGATAGTCTGTAGGCCACACTTCATTCAAGAATCGCATAAGAGAACATAGTAGAAGATCTAACAGGAGCTTAACTTGGATTCAAATCATAGTTGAAAATTCGACCGGTAAAAAGGTATTCTTCTAAATTAAGTTCGGATGCACGGATTTTTTTTTATTGTTCATCATCAAAAGTTTTATTTAGAGCCCGTTTTAGTGTTTGCCTGTTCAGTTAATTTTTTCTGTTAATCGTATGAAAAAATAAAGATTTTAGCAGTTTTGGCTCCAACAATTGGTATTAGAGCCGTTATTTTTTGTTTATGGTTATCGAGGCCGGGTAGTTATAGAACTGTGCTAACTATTGTTTTGCAGGTGTTTTAATCCAGGATTTATGATCGTCATTTATTATTCATGTTTGATTAAATGGTGTGAATGATGATTATTTTTTTAATTACGGGGGTTGACCGTGATAGATTGAATGTGAGTCTTTGGGATATAGGATCAATGTAATAGGTAGTTTTTATTTTTAAAATATCTGTTTAGATTATTTAAGAACAACTTGAACATATCCAAGAACACAAAAAATAGAGGCGGCATCGGCGGTGGTTCGGGTTTTAATAAGCCATGAATCATGGCAAGTTTTTAATGATTTTAAACTGTTTTTTTCAGTAAGTTTTTTTTTTTGCAGCATTTATGAATAAAAAACAGCATAAAAATAAGTCAAAGACAATGAGAAAAATATGAAAACAGCCCAATTTTGGCGGCGACTTTGCCGGCGGCGGTTCGGCGGCAGTTTTTATGATTTTTTGGGCCATTTATGAGACTATTTTTGGGCAATTTTTTAAACGTAAAATATGACTCAAAATACTGTCAAAATATAAAATAAACAAATGGGCCAAAATCACAATCCAAACAGGCCGCAAACAGGTCGACGGCGGTAGTGGTTTCCAGGGAGTTCTTTAATAGTTTTTTGGGCTATTTTTGAGCATATTTTTTGACAAAAAAATTTTCTTTTTAAGAACATTCAAACAGTATAAAATACGTAAAAAAAATTTTGGAAAGAGGTCGAAAAAGCCTCGTGAAGTTGGCGGTTCCAGGCGGCAACCCACAAGAGCGGCAGCAGTATGTTTCAGGCGGTTTTTTGACATTTTTACGAGCTATTTTTTAGCAGATTTCTTTATAGAAAAATAGTACTTTTCGAGAGAATTCCTTTGGTGTAAAGTATGTCGAAAACGAAGTTCGAAAAGAGGTTGAAAAAGCCTCAGGAAGTTGGTGGTGCAATGCTATTGCGGCCAGTAGCGTTTTTTGTGGTTCATGCAATTTTTTCAACCATTTTTTGGGCAATTTTCCAGCAGATTTTTTGATAGAAAATATCATATTTTGAAAGCTTTTCAACGGTATAAAGCTTGTCGAAAACGGAGCTCAGATGAAGCGACAAGAGTCGCCCGGAAGCGACAAGAGTCGCCCGAAAGCGACGACTAGCTAGCGTCGGCAATGGCTGGTGGTGAGCCGGCGGTTTCTCTCTCCCGAGGCTGCTGTGTTGATTTTTTAATATATATGAGACGGATATGATATATCAGTATATATTAGATAGTATCAGGAAAGCATGATGCATTCAGGACACTGAATCAAAGGTGAACATGGATTGAAACAGTTGATTCTCTTAGGGAAACTAAAGCACCTCAGTATTTTACTTGGATCATAAAATCGTGATATATGCATATCATGTTTATATATATATGTAAACTGCGTGGATGATTGTATATTTATTTTATTTATCTTGTTAATTTAATTAATTCAAAAATTTGATTTTAATTAAAATATTTTGTAATGAAAAATAAAATTAAAATTTTTAATTAATTAATTTTAATTAAATAGAAAAGTTTTAGATATTTTATTTTTTACAAAATATCACATTTAAGATGATTTTTCATAAAATCGGATATCTTAAAAAAATGTGAGAATTAATTTCGAATTTTGAATTAATTAAATAAAAAATATTTAATCAAAATAAATTATAATTTTTCAAAAAATGTGAAATGAAAAATCAAATAAATAAATCTCTTTAATCACTACCTTAGCTGAAAAGCTGAAGAAAAAACTGTGCATTTATTAAATTTAATTTGTTACGCATTTAAACACAAAAAGATGGCTTGATAAACCAAAATTTTTAAAATCGTGTATACGGAAAGATATTTGATTCTTTCAGATAGTGTGGTTTTGAAATTAATAAATTTATTTTAATTAAATAGATTTTTATAACTCTAAAAAATATTTTAAAATTTTCAGTGGGAGAAAAAATTTATTCGTAGATAAATTTCGTGGTCTCCATCACTAGTTTGTAGGCGAAGCAATTAAACCCTTCGTGTCGACAATAAGGCCTTCCTCCCCAACGTACATATTAATTGCGGTATCGCCTGTACAAACTTCCTTTAGGGATAATTCTAAATAATTATTAGTGTGAATCACTTCTTTAACTGAATGGTTTATTGCAAAACAATTGATTTGGAATTAGGTTATGATTAACACTTAACTGTATAAAATAGTACCCTCTCCATCTGAGTCACTGCTATTATATATTAGACCGAAATTATGTCAACTATTTAAGTTTCTTAGCATGGCCAATTGCCTAGATAGTAAAATTAAAAGGAATTGGTCTGTCCAGTCTTATGAAGGATAATAGACGTCCTCTCAACGAGGCAAACTATTCTTAGATTACCAAGCTGCTAGCGAATTAATTTTAAAATGGTAGGGGAAACCAAATTAAAATGAATTCAAAGTTTTGCTCATCATAATTAATGATTTTTTAATTATGTGATTCTCGAGATTAAAATGACTTTCAACCCACTCACTTCAATACTCAAAGAAAATAAACTTACGGGACTAAATTTTGTTGACTGAAAAAGTAACTTGGATATAACTTTAACTACCAATGCTATTTCTTCAATACCAGAATATGTATTTATTTCTGAAAAGGGTTTTTCCTCATGGCCGAAAGGCATGAAGAAGAAAAACCTTCAAAAATAGGGAGACACGGTTTCTAGGATAGTTAGTGGGCTACGGACTGGTGTGAAAAAGTCGAAAGGCAGATGTTTTCACTGTAACCAGACACGACACTGAAAAAAGTTATGCCTAGTATTTCTTAGTAAGTAGACCAACAAGGGTAATTTCTGTTCACTGGTTGTGGAAACATGTTTAGCGGTGTTATCTACCGGTACCTAGTGTGTAGATACGGGAGCCACTAATCATGTTTGCAATTCTTTGCAGGGGTTCTAGAAAACCCGACAATTTAGTGATTGAGAGATTTACCTGCATATGGGTAATGATACAATGGTAACAACAGTTGCAGTAGGAGATGTCACTCTCAATTTTGGTAGAGATCGGGTTTTAATATTGAGAGATTATCTTTATGTACCTGCCATTAGAAGAAACTTAGTTTCCATTTTTGAATTGGCTAAAGATGGATACTTGGTTTATTTTAATAACTTTATGATTATTAAGGATAATATACGGGTTATCTGTTCTAATACATTGATAGATGATCTTTATATTATTACTCCAATCTCTCCTACACTACAACTGATTTAAATGAATAACACATCTAATTTACCATATAAGAGAAAGTTTTCTTCTTTAATGAACTAAATGTTTCTTTGGCACTTATGCTTGAGTCATATTAATTTAAAAATGATAAACAGACTAGTAGCAGATGGACTTTTGAGTTCATTGAAAGTGAAGGAACTTTCAGTATGTAAACCTTGCTTAGAAGGTAAAATGACCAAGAAGTCTTTTTTGGCTAAATGTTATAGAGCTAAAGAACTATTGGAGTGTTAGGGTTGGTATACTGAAAATCATATTTTTAGTATTTAATTTTATTTTTAATAAAATTAATTTTTTATTTTA
>JAULJZ010107483.1:0-11653 GCA_032270985.1 Heliamphora pulchella
GTTTGTAGATCCTGCGAGTTGGGGGTCGCCGGCCGTTGTTTAGAGTTTGATTTTATCATTCTAGACATGACCACGTTTGATGTCATCTTAGGAATGGACTGGCTGACCATCTATCGTGCCTTTATCGATTGTGAGCGTCGAAGGGTATCTATTTGCACCCCTAAGGGTGATTGCTTTTGTTTTGTGGGCAACCGGGATGAGGGTTTGGTGTCTATACTCATTGTTGCTCAGAATCGAGGGAATTTAGGTTTCCTCTTTTCTGCTCTTAGGTTGGATAAGACAGTTGGGGTTCAAGGGGAGTTACTCCATATGGTTTGTGATTACCCAGACGTTTTTCTGGACGATCTGTTCGAGTTGCCACCGAGCTGCGAGGTGGAGTTTTCTATTGATATGATTCTTGGAACTGCTCCTATTTCTATGCCATCTTACCGTTTTACACTAGCAGAGTTGTGAAAACTCAAGGTACAGCTTCAGGAGTTGCTTGACAAAGGGTTTGTAAGTCCGAGTACGTCACCGTGGGGTGCTCCAGCTCTTTTTGCGAAGAAGAAGGATGGATCCTTGAGGCTGTGCATAGACTACCGGAAGCTAAATTAGGTAACGATGAAGAACAAGTATCCTATGCTGAGGATTGATGACTTCTTTGATCAGCTGAAGGGGTTGAGTTGCTTCTCGAAGATTGACTTGAGGTTAGGGTACCATCAGCTGAGGATTAGGGACGAGGACATAGCGAAGACCGCCTTTCCGACTCGTTATGGTCACTATGAGTTTCTAGTTATGCCGTTCGGTTTGACGAATGCTCCTGTGATGTTTACGGGTTTGATGAACCGTATCTTCCACCCGTATTTAGATAGCTTTGTGGTTGTGTTCATGGATGATATCCTTATCTATTCACTCACGAGGGAGATGCACGAGGAGCATCTGTGTATTGTCCTACAGTTTCTGAGAGAGCATCATTTGTATGTAAAGTTCGAGAAGTGCGAGTTTTGGATGTCAAATGTGAGATTTCTTGGACACGTAGTGTCGAAAGATGGGGTATTGGTGGATTTTTCGAAGACTGATGTTGTAATGGATTGGGAGCGATCGAAGAATATCTTTGAGATTCACAATTTTTTGGGTTTGGTAGGCTACTATCGATAGTTCGTGAAGGATTTTTCTAGACTTGCAGCACCGATGACACGCCTTACGCGGAAGGGGGTCATGTTCGTGTGGAGCCAGTCCTGTGAATCGACATTCTAGGAGTTAAAGATGAGATTGACAAGTGCACTAGTATTGATTATTCTTGAGCGAGATTTAGGTTACACAGTGTACTGTGACGCGTCACATGATGGTGTGGGTTGCGTTTTGATACAGGGAGGTAAGGTTGTGGCTTACGGATCTCGGCAGTTGAAGATCCACGAGAAGAACTATTCGACACAAGATTTGGAGTTGGCAGCCGTGGTCTTTGCCTTGAAGACATGGCAGCACTATCTTTATAGTGAACACTTCGAGGTTTTTTCCGATCACAAGAGCTTAAAATACATGTTTTCGCAGAAAGATTTGAACCTACGCCAACGACGATGGATGGAGTTGTTGGAAGACTATGACTTCGACTTGCAGTACCACCCGAGGAAGGCCAATGTTGTGGTCGACGCTCTTAGTAGAAGATCTCATGGTTCGTTAGCTTCTGTGGCTATACGAGAATGGGACATGCTTGGAAAGGTAGGTGAGTTTGATTTGTGTCCCGGGGAGACAAGGAGAGGTGCGACCTTATTTTTAGTAGCTTCATGACCTGTAATGGTTGCACGTGTACTAGGGGCTCAACAGATAGATCAGGAGGCTTAGAGAATATGGGACCGTATTGCTAGTGGAAAGGACACTGTGGGATGGGTTGTGAGCCCATATTAGAGTTTGAGGTTGGCAGAGAGATTGTTTATACCAGAGTCAGGCCGTGTTGAGGTGCTACATGATTCTCATCATTCACGTCTTGCAGTGCATCCAGGAGTCACGAAGATGTATCAGGATCTGCGTCGTCAGTTCTGGTGGACGGGAATGAAGAGAGATGTGATCCGGTTCATTTCTTGATGCCTTACTTGTCAGCAGGTAAAGGAAAAACACCAGAGACCGACAAGATTATTACAGCCGTTGCCAATATCTAAGTGGAAGTGGGAGAACGTCACAATAGATTTTGTATTTGGACTTCCTCGATCACCGAAGGAACACGATGCTATTTGGGTTGTGGTTGACAGATTGACGAAATTTGCACACTTTCTTCCCATTCGCGTGAAAGATTCGATGGATAGACTGGGTAGGTTATATGACCATAAGATAGTCCGGCTACACGAAATACTTGTGACTATTGTTTCTGATCGAGACCTGCGCTTTACATCGTGCTTTTGGCAGAGTCTTCAGGTAGCTTTAGGGATGAGTCTCACTTTCAGCACTGCATTCCATCGTTAGACGAATGGTTAGTTTGAGAGGACCATATAGATTTTGAAGGACCTATTGAGGGCTTGTGTACTTAATTTTCGGGGTTCTTGGGAAGATCATCTTCCATTGACAGAGTTTGCATACAACAACAACTATTAGTCCAGTATTAGAATGGCACCGTATGAGGCTTTGTATGGTAGGCTATGCAGGTCACCTGTGTGTTGGACAAATGTGGGAGAGGGCACAGTTTTGGGACCTGACTTGGTGAGGGAGACGACAGAGAAGATTAACGTGATTTGTCAACGCCTGGTGATAGCTCAGAATCGTCAGAAAAGCTATGTTGATCAGAGGAGGAGACCGTTAGAGTTTGCAGTGGGGGACCATGTGTTTCAAAAAGTCTCGCTACGTAGAGGTTTGATGAGGTTTGGCCATAGCGGGAAGCTATCACCGCGTTTTATTGGACCATTTGAGATCCTTGACAGGATTGGAAAGGTAGCATATCGTCTGGCTTTACCACCTCAGTTGGCGTCTGTGCACAACATGTTTCACGTTTCCATGCTTTGAAAGTATGAGCCTGACTCGTCACATGTTCTGGATTGGGCTGAGTTGCAGGTGGATGATGATGTTACATATGAGGAGCGACCTATGAAGATTCTGGACATGAAAGAGCAAGTACTGAGAGGGAGGACCATTACTTATGTCAAGGTCCTATAGCTTTATCATGGTGTTGAGGAAGCGACGTGGGAGCTTGAGTCTGGGATTCATGCTAGATACCCAGAGTTGTTTGCCTTGTAACCTTGTCAAGAATTTCGGGGGCAAAATCCCTTAAGGGGGGAGAGTTGTGAGACCCGATTTCATTTTATTTTGTGATATATATATTTTTGACGTGTTCTTTTTTGTTATATGTATATCTATGATGGTTTGTTTATTATTTATTATCGTAGAACAGCATGCGTGGATGTGTTTTACGCTTTCTTGGGTTTTGCTAAGGCTTGTTTGGCTAGTGTTTGGGTTGAAAAACCTGTCTTTTGATGCAAGGGTCATTTTCTCAACAGTCTAGTCGACTGGACTAGTTGACCCACTTGACTGGGTCGATAGTGGGTTGGGTCAGTCGACTGACACGGATAGGTCAGTCGACTGAGTTGTGTCAGTTTGGCCTTTTTCTCATCTAGTAGGCTCCGTCAATCGACTGAACCCTCAGTCGACTGACCTCCCTTTTTGCCGTGTTCTATAAATACCCAGCTCCTGGAGATATTTTGAAAAGTTTTGCTTCTTGCCTAAGTTTCCCGTTTCTCCGCCTTCTCTTTTGACTTTTGAGGGCTCGGGGCTTAATTTTTGACGATCAACTTGTGGATCCTTACTATCCACGCTGTTAGCTTCGCATCCATCTAGACGGATTTTCGTTCCGACGAGGTTTGATTTTTGAGGCTTCGAGTTTTGACTCACTGAGTTAGGATCCTAGACTATGTTGTCTTTAAAGGGTGCTGTTATGTGCAGTTATATGTTTTTTCATTGATTAAAATATTTTATATATCATGTTTTATGTTTAAACCTTGTTTATTCGGATAAAAAGCATGTTTTGCGATTTTCTTGGTTTATCACATGATATTGGACTTGTGGATATCTGGTTTTCAAAGGGTGGTGTTGAAAACGGCGAATTTGTGAAAATCTAGACAATCTATGTTTTGTAGGTTTGGAGCTAACCCTCGGGGTTGAGTCTCAGTTTTAAAACGTTTGGTTAGAAACGATGAAAACATCTTGAAAATGTTTTGAAAATGTTGTTTGATCTCCATGTTTGATGGATGGATCTTTATACATATTTACTGTATAATCGTGAAAATGTTTTCGTAGTCGAACTACAGGTTAGTTTTTAAATGATTCTATAGATGTGCCGGGATAGCGGGTAGTTGGCACGAGTTGCCCTCGGTGGAATTCCAAAAATGTGCGCAGAGTAGGTGCTTTGTATCTTCGAGTTTATCCCCGTAAATTAAGTGGTGGGTGCTTTGTA
This sequence comes from Heliamphora pulchella, assembly GCA_032270985.1. Classification (NCBI taxonomy): domain Eukaryota; kingdom Viridiplantae; phylum Streptophyta; class Magnoliopsida; order Ericales; family Sarraceniaceae; genus Heliamphora; species Heliamphora pulchella. The sequence goes on from JAULJZ010107483.1 coordinate 4,415, forward strand.
CCATCGGGTTTCGGGCCTGTAAATTAAGTAGTTACGTTGTGGTCACTCTGTATAGAACTTGTTATTACCTAACAGATCTTAAATGATTCAGGGATAGGTAATGAACAAGAGTCTATAGTTGTTACCTTTGTCCCTATTGTGATGGAGTCGGCACATAGGATTCATTTCTCTTTTCTCGGTGTGTGATCCGAGTGAAAAATAACATTTTGGTTATTGTTTTTCTTTAACTGTTACATGTTATTTGCATTGGTAAATGCTTGGTTTTGAGGATGGAAAACTTGGGGTTTATGAAGTAAAATCTTTTTAGGCTCATGTGGTTAGTCTACTTGCTAAATGATTGCATATTCTGTTTTACTGCCTCATAGTCTATTTCTATTAAGATTCGGCTCACGTAGTGGGATTTATAAAATCTTTTTCAGGTGTTGATGATCATGTGGAGTTGATTTAGAGGTGCCCATGGTGGCTGTAGGCTTTATTTGATTTTCCCTTTTGTTATAGATATGTATCCTAGCATATGTTGCCTGTCTCTGAAGGCGTGTCTTATAAGCCTTGAGGCTATATTTATGCATGTTGGAACAATATGTATATATGTTGTATTTGAGAGACAAACCTTGGGTATTATTTTAATTCCAAAGACTGTATTATTTTTCGGTGATTGTTAAACCCTATCTTTTTACAAAACGGTAGTTTGGTGGACCTTTCACGTGACGCTGGTTTTTGGGACGTGACGCACAATATCCAAACCTCTGGCCTCCAACTTGAACCTAGAGGGGCCACCTTGCAACCATGGGGCCACCGCTTTGCATTATGGGGACCACTAATTTGAACCATGGGGTCACCACCTTGCATAGTGGAGACCGCCAGTAGAAGCCTGTGAAAACTCTCCTGAAGTAGCGACCGCCAACTCATGATGTGGCAACCGCTACCTTGAAAACCCTAACGTATCCCAAAATGTGCCAGCATCTCATTGGTCGATGAATTCTTTAAATACCGTACTCCTGGTATGTTTTTCAGAACAAATTTTTTGAATGAGAGATACTCTGCCAAAGTACCGATAGAGTACAAGTTTTGATGCCGACACCCTTATGCTTCGCGGACATACGAGTTGCATTATGCCTATACTCTGCCGAATTCCTAACTTACTGATTGAAATTGGAGCATTCCTCGAGAATTGGACAATTGAGCACTATTCTCCTGACTTGAGGATTCACCCGGGTTACGCTTCAGGTATTCTGTATGATCCCTGGCGCTTCTCTCTTCACTCTCTTCTTATGTGAAGAGGTCGGGTTTCATTTTCGATTGCATGTCTACTTCTTAATTTTGTGCTTACTTAGTAATTTTTAAATATGAAGCATGTTTTATTCTAGTTTCGAACTAGTTATGCTTTTTCTATAGTTTTATCAGATTTTATAGTTTCGTAGACTCTAGTTCTTTATTTTATAGTACATTATCATTATTGTACTATTCTATTGAAATTTAACAATGTTGCATCGTAATCTGTGATATTACGATTGCGATATTCCGGAATCAAGATTAATGTGGTCATAATAGTTAATATTGTGCCCGCATTCTTTTCTTTTATTTATTCTAAGTTTTTCCTTGTAACAATTGTTTGATTAAAGTATGCTTTATTTTACTAGCATAGTTTATTATTTCTAATATTTTTGTTAGTAATAGACTAGGTTAGGCACTCCCACTTTAGTTTCATAACATGCTTAGAATTTTGGACTTGTTTTAGTTTATTTTTCTCGCTTATCCTATGTGATCTTTATCTTAAAATCTGTTAATTTAATTTTAACATGAGTAGGTTTTTTTTCGTTATTTCCATGTTTTGATTGTTGCTATGTGGTTTGCTCCATGTATCTTTTAGTTAAAAATTGCATGCCGTAGGATTTAAGATTTTCTTTTGCTACTTGTTTCATTTGGCATTCTATATACATATGCTATGTATTTTCGCTATTTGATTTTGGATATTCTCTATCCGCCTTTATTTTCTGTATTTGCATGCATTTGAGAAATCTAATTAAGAACCAATTATGATTAGTAGAGACCAACCTCACGGTTGAGCGAACGGGGTGCCTAACACCTTCCTCGGTTCATACCTTAGGCCCCGAATCCTTGTTTTCTCCGATTAACATTTTAAAGATCAGTAGCCTATTTTGTTTTTGTTAGTTTTCTCAAAAACCAAGTGATGACTCCATTTTTAACAAAAAGGGTTTTCAAACTTTTGGTTTTCAAAGGTGTTAAAGTATTTTCTCACACATCTGTTGAATTTTTTTATTTTTAAACCAAAAATCCTACAAAAATTCGGGCGCCACAGTGCCTATCTTAATTGTTCCCGAGAGAGGACTTAGCTATGCCATCTATTGTGATGCGTCTCACGAAGATTTAGGTTGCGTGTTGATGCTGCATGGTAAAGTGGTTGCCTACAGATCGAGGCAGTTGAAGATGCACGAGAAAAACTATCTTACCCACGACTTGGAGCTTACGGCAGTGCTCTTTACTTTAAAGACCTGAAGACACTACTTGTATGGAGAGCACTTTGAGGTGTTCTCAGATCATAAGAGTTTGAAGTACATATTTTCACAAAAGGATATGAATTTGCATAAGAGGAGGTGGATGGAGTTTCTAGGTGACTTGATTTTGATCTACAGTATCACCTGGGCAAGGCCAACATGGCGGCTAATGCCCCCAATCGATAATCTTTGAGCTTTTTAGCTTGTGTTGCCATTAGAGAGTGGAGTATGCTCAGAGAGGTCGGTGAGTACGACTTACATCTTGATGAGTCTAGCGACTATGCTACCTTGTTCTCGGTGGTTTCTCAATTCACTCTTGTTCATCGTGTTATGGAGGCTCAACAGCAGGATGCAGAGAGTCTGGTGTTTCGAGAGCGAGTTTCAAGTGGCGAGGATGCCAAGGAGTGGATTATTCACTTCGATCAGAGTTTGAGATTCATAGGAAGGATCTTCGTGCTGAAGTCATGTCGTGATGACGTGCTCCATGAGTTTCATTATTCTCGCCTTGCAGTGCATCCGGATGGCACCAAAATGTACCATGATTTACGTAGGCAGTTCTGGTGGAAGGGGATGAAGAAGGACATTGTGATTTTCATTTCATGATGCCTTACTTGCTAGCATGTGAAGGCTGAGTACCAGAGACCAGCAGAGTTGTTACAGCCGTTGCCAATGTCTAAGTTGAAGTGGGAGAATATCACTATGAATTTTGTTTCGGGACTTTCGAAGATCGCCGAAAGGGCATGACACTGTTTGGGACATGGTTAATAGGTTGACCAAGTCTCCACACTTTCTCCTTATTTACATGACGAACTCAGTAGATAAGCTTAGCAAGTTGTATTGAGCGAGGTAGTTAGACTCTACAGAGTACCCATTTCCATTATCTCAGACCGAGACCCTCCGTTTTAACTCATGCTTTTGGCAGAGTTGCAATTAGCCATGGGGACAAGCCTACTTCTCAGTACTGCTTTCCATTCCTAGACAGATGGCTAGTCGGAGCGTACCATTCAGATACTTGAGGACATGCTACGGGTATGCTTTCTAGACTTTCGTGGATCATGGGAGGATTATTTTTCGTTGGTGGAATTTGCTTACAATAACAGTTATCAGTCGTGCATAGAGATGGCACCTTATGAGGCGTTATATGGTAGAACTTGTAGGTTACCGGTTTGTTGGGCCGACGTTGGGAAGATGACCGTGTTGGGGACTGAGCTTGTACGTGAGACCACAGAGAAGATCGTTGTGATCCGTAAGCATTTAGTAACCGTCCAAAACCGCCAAAAGAGTTATGCAAATAGGAGGAGGAGATCGTTGGTATTCAAGGTGGGAGACCATATATTCTTGAAGGTCTCCCCACAAAAGGGATTGATGAGGTTCGAGAAGAGTGAAAAATTATCGCCATATTTTATCGAGCCATTTGAGATCATTGAGAGGATCAGAGAAGTGGCCTATCGCTTTGCCTTGCCACCATAGTTAGCATCCATGCACAATGTATTCCATGTGTCTATGTTGCGTAAATATGAACCGAACCCTTCACATGTTTTGGATTGGACCAAGTTGAGAGTTGAGGACGACATCACCAATGAGGAGAGACCGGTGAGAATCCTAGACAAAAAAGAGCAAGTCTTACGAGGGAGAACCATTGTTTATGTAAAGGTTTTGTGGCTTCATCATAGCGTTGAAGAAGCTACATGGGAGCGGGAGTTGGAAGTCCGCTTGAAGTACCCCGAGCAGTTTACTTCTTAATACATGTTAAATTTTGGGGGAAAAATTCCCTAAGGGGGGAAGTTGTAAGGACCCGATCCCATCTTATTTTTGATAATTAATTAAATCTTGTTATGAGAACAATTATTATGAGTTGTTTGAATGGATTAAGGTCACATGATGATTTTTTTTATATTTGTTAAATACAAGCTTGGCTTAGTTTGGCGTTTTAGTACACAAGGAAAAGATTGAATAAAACCCATTCAAGATGGGACCGATCGATTAGTCCTTAAACCAATCGAGCGGTCCCTCAGGAGGGTTGATATATGTTTTAGGGTGGTGGCTTCCCCAACACACTTCCTTCTCTCTCTCCTTCTTCACTTCCTCCATTGTTGAGTTCTAAGCTCCCAAACCAAATTTGTCTCTAGAAATTGGTGGGTTTCCACACCAAGTTAGCCGACTCCGTTTAAGATTCAAGCACCACACGACGAGAGCTTTGCAACCATCTAACCAAAGCTTGATATCTTAGAGTCGAATTTCTAGGGTTTTTGAAATTTTGGCAACTTCTTGAAGTGATTAGCTCCAAAAGGTAGATTTTAAGACTAATCTTGATTAATGGGTGTTTATGAGTTGTGTATTTTGTTATATTTATGTTAAAGCATGAAAAATGTATGTTTTGAAACCCTAGGTTGGGGTTTGATGTTGAAACATGGTTAATCTTGGGTGTGAGCATGACTTACGTTAAATCTATCATGTTTTGTTGTTGGAGACACTTTAACTCATGAAATGGTAAGTCAGGGTTTGGGTTATGTTAAACCTTGGATAATTTGGGGCCTTTTGGGTTGGTTAACTCAAATGATGATATTGATTTAATTTTGATAAATTGAAAGTTGTGTTAACCTATTTATGTATAAATTATCTGAGTTTTGATGAAATATAAAAACCATGAGGTGATTAGTTAGGGGTTTTTGAACTAATTTAACCCGAATGTGAGAAATATGAGAAAATTAGTGATTGTTGATGTTTTTAATTCTAATTGTGTTGGGTTTAACGAGAGGTTTGACGGTTGGACTCATGTTGGTATTAATGTGAATAATCTAATTAACGTACCGTAGGAATTGATTGGTTAATTAGAGTTGGGCTCGAGTAACTCCTTAGTGAAAGACTAAAAACTTATGCATGTCTGGATAGGTTCTTTCATCGGGTTAATCCCTGTAACAGAGTGCTTCGGGCGGCCGCCCATCGATGTTTCCGAGAGAAACTAAAAATGTATGCTTTTCGTGTCGAGCAATAGAATAAGTATTTATCCATTGGGTTTCGCGTGGCCCAATTGAGATAACTACGCTTGAATCTATAGGCGATGTTCGGGTTGGTACTTAATTAAATCTAGAATTGTACTCGATTTGCCAAACCTTGGTTAAACGGTTGGGAGTAATTGAAAGTATGAAAATCCTTGAAATTGTGGTAATGTTGGATGTGATTGGAGACTTGAATACCCTGAAATGGTTTGAAAATGATAAGGAAATAGAAGACCAAAACTACAATTTTATATGTGAAAACCCGGTTATGTGAATAGAAATTTGTTTGGAAATGGAATCGGCTTTGGATAAAACATTGTCGTGTATTTCACATAACCATCATAGCTTGTTATGCATTTGTTTATCTTTAGTTTATTTTTTTCGAGCCTCAGCTCATGTTGTATAAACAATTTCAGGTGATAACGGGAAGCAAATGGTCGAATAAGAAGAATGGTCGTGGTGACTTTTTGTGTTGCTTTGATTTGAATTGCCTATATTCATAGAAAGATCCTTTGGGAATTTCAAGTTGTAATTGTAATTCTTTTGTTACATCGAAGGATGTACTTGGATTGGTAAAAATTCATTTTGTAAGGCTCTAAGGTCATATTCTCACGAATTGTATGCATGTGAGGACATTGGCTTATCGTCTCGGGCCTTGTCCTTGGGTTTTTGTATGCAATTTCATAATTTAAAATGTTGGAAGTGAGTTTTGGAGCTTGTGATCATTATATAATGTTGTTTTTATACAAGTTGGTTATCCTAGAATGCATGTTTGAGGGTATAGTTTGAGTTTGGAGGATTGATTTTCAAAATAGATTTTTAAAAAGTGGTCAAGAGCTAGACTGCTCGATGGACCGATTGATCGGTCTATTGAGCGGTTATACAGTACTATTGGTTTCTCTGTTAAAGGGTGAAAATGCTTCAAGTAGCATAAGACCGATCAATCGTTCTTTAGACAGATTGAGCAGTCTGTCTGAGGAAGGCATTTTTCACTTTTTTTTTGTTTCGGCCCCATTTTTAGAGAGATGTATTTCCTTTATTTTAAACTCCCCTTTTGGGTGAGTTTTACATTCGAATCAATGTCTTAGGTGTTTTCCTTTGTATGGTTTAATTTTTTTCTTTTTTCCTTTTAAAATGGTTTTCTGCGAAGAATTTTTATGAAATGTTTGAGCCAAAAATTAGGTTTTACCAAAGCTTTCCTTTAAGAGGGTCTTCCTTAGCGGGTGGTTCACATGCGTCGGTGTTAGGGGCGTAATAGATAGCCCTTTGTTCTTGATCATCAAAATCAGTTTCTTCATTGGTGATGGGGTGTTTATAGCAAAATGATGTTATACCTTCAAAAGCAGAGTTTTGTCTGACCTCTTCCAGAGATGTCTGGAATGACAAAAAATGAGATATTGTAAGTAACAAATAGGCATGAAAATATGTCAAGAAAATGAAAAGACAAGAAAAAGTAATCATCACGAGAAATCTTTGGTCCAAGTAGGTAGGATCTTACTTCTCGGGGGTCATTAGGTAACTGAAGTTTTGGGCTGGGAAGTTTAGAACAATCTTGACCCATTGCACGACTCGACCCTTGGCTAACTAGGCGACCATAGGCTCAACATAAATGTCTTCGATTTGAGGAGTGCCCCAGGGATGTTGGATTAACAGACAACTGGTATGACAGTAAGTGGGTAATCTCATGAGAGGGGGGGGGGGGGGGGGGGGGTGGGGAATAATTA
>JAULJZ010107505.1:0-11652 GCA_032270985.1 Heliamphora pulchella
TGGTGCAGGGAGGTAAGGTTGTAGCCTATGGCTCGCGACAGTTAAAGACACACGAGAAGAACTACCCGACCCATGATCAGGAGTTGGCAACTGTGGTCTTCGCCTTGAAGACATGGCGGCATTATCTATATGATGAGCACTTCAAGGTTTTCTCTGATCACAAGAGCTTAAAATACTTATTTTCGCAGAAAGCCTTGAATCTTCGCCAATGACGATGGATGAAGTTGTTAGAAGAGTACGACTTTGATTTGCAGTACCACCCGGGAAAGGCAAATGTCGTAGCTGACGCACTTAGTCGAAGATCTCATGGTTCGTTAGCTTCTGTGGCTATACGAGAATGGGATATGCTTGGAGATGTTGGGGAGGTTGATCTACGTCTCGTGGAGACAGGGAATGGTGCGACTTTATATTCAGTGGCTTCACATCCCGCATTGGTTGCACATGTGTTAGAGGCTCAGTGAACTGATCAGGAGGCTCAGATGATACAGGACCACATTGCTAGTGGGAAACACATTGTAGGATGACGGTGGGTTCATATCAGAGTTTGAGGTTAATAGGGCGACTGTTTGTGCTAGAGTCGTACCGTACGGAGGTGCTACATGATTTTCATCATTCACATCTTGCAGTACATCCGAGAGGCACGAAGATGTATCATGATTTGCGCAATCAGTTCTGGTGGATTGGGATGAAGAAGGATAATATCCAATTTGTTTCTCGATGCCTTACTTGTCAGCAAGTAAATGTGGAACACTAGATACCGGGAGGATTGTTGCAGCCTTTGCCTATATCGGAGTGGAAGTGAGAGAATATCACGATGGATTTTGTATCGTGACCTCCTCGATCGACGATAGGACATGATGCTGTTTGGGTTGTGATTGATAGGCTGACGAGGTCGGCACATTTTCTTCCCATTCAAGTACGAGATTTGGTAGACAGATTGGGTAGGTTGTATGTTCGGGAGATAGTCCAATTACCCAGAGAACTGGTGACTATTGTTTCTAATCGAGACCTGGACTTTACATTGCGCTTTTGGCAGAGTTTTTAGATGGCTTTGGGGACGAGCTTGACTTTCAGCACAACATTTCACCCACAGGCCGACGGTCAGTCTGAGAGGACCATCCAGATTTTAGAGGACATGTTGAGAGCCTATGTGCTTGATTTTTGGGGTTCTTGGGAGGACCATCTATTATTGGAAGAGTTTGCATACAACAACAGCTATCAGTCCAGTATTGGAATGGCACCGTATGAGGGTTTGTATGGTAGACCGTGTAAATTGCCTATGTGTTGGATAGATGTGGGAGAGACCGCTGTTTTGGGACCTGACTTAGTGCGGGAGATGACCGAAAAGATTACAGTGATTCGTCAGCGTCTGGTGACAGCACCAAGCTGCCAGAAGAGTTATGCAGATTAGAGAAGGTGACCTTTGGAGTTTGTAGTGGGAGATCATGTGTTTCTGAAGGTCTCGCCACGTAGAGGGTCGATGAGATTTGGCCATAGCGGGAAGCTATCACCGCGCTTTATTGGACCATTCGAGATCCTGGAACGAATTGGCGTGGTAGCATACCACCTGGCCTTGCCACCTCAGTTAGCATCTATGCACAACTTCTTTCACGTTTTCATGCTTCGGAGGTATGAGCCAGATATGTCACATGTTTTGGATTGGGCTGAGTTGCGAGTTGATGAGGATATCTTGTACGAGGAGCGTCCTGTGAGGATTCTTGATACGAAGGAACAAGTGTTATGAGGGAGAACGATTGCTTATGTCAAAGTTCAGTGGCTTCATCACGGGGTTAAAGAAGCGACTTGGGAGCTTGAGTCCTGGGTTCGTGCTAGATACCCGGAGTTGTTTACCTTGTGACCTTGTAGTGAATTTTTGGGGTGAAATTCCTTAAGGGGGGAGAATTGTGAGACCCTGTACCGTTTCATTTTGATATATATGCATATTCGATGTTTTTCAACGCGTTTTTCCATTTTTACTTTAATATGTTTATATGCATTTTGATGCAAGTTTTGGTTCATCTGAGCATGCTGGGTTGGTCCCGGGGGTTGTGGGGAGTTACAGTGTGAATTTTAAAAATTCAAAAAAAAAATATTTTGGAGATCTATAAATATCAGGAGTTAGTTATTTTCAAAAGATATTTTCAAAACATAACTCCTAAGTTTCTTCCAGTTTTCTCTCTGCCTTCTCTCTAACTTCTCGGTGGCACGAGGCTTAGTTTTTGACGGACCAATAGCCGATCCTTGTTATAGGCATCATGCTCTACGCATCCATCCGAACGGAATTTTATTCCGATGAAGCTCGATTTTGCACGTGAATCGAGGCGTCGAGTTCTTGATTCACCGAGGTAGAATTCTAGACTTTAAAGTTGTTAAAGAGTGTCGTATGTGATCTTATGCATCTTTACGATTTTATATTCATGAAAAGGTGTTTCATGTTTAGAAAAAGTGGGTTTTTGGTTTAAAAACCTTTTTTCATCGTTTCGGTTGGATGAAAACTGTGTTGGATGTTTCTTTTGAGGCCTTTGGTGATAAACTTGAGCGTATGTGAGTTCATGGGTGTGAGATGGAAGCTTCGAGGCTTCATCTTGGGTTTTAAATTGCAAAACTATAGGTGAAAAATATTTTTTAGGCTGGTTCGGTCGACAGAACCCTTCGGGTCAGTTGACTGGATCATGGTTTGTGGGTTTGGTCGACTGAACTCATGGGGTCAGTCACTGAACAGTGTTGTTGGGGATTTTGGTGTGGATTCCAGTGTGTTTTTCAGTCGACTGGAGGGTGGGTCTAGTTGACTAAACTAGGGCTGCTGAGGGTGCATCTTTGAAAATCATGTTTTTGAAGGTTTGGAGCTAACCTGTGGGGTTGAGGCTCAACTTTTAAAATGTTTTGATGAAAACCATGCATTTTCATGCATCGATCTCCATGGTAGATGGATTGAATCTTTTTATACATATGTTGTATAGTTTTGATCTCATGTTTTCACATGTTTTGTTTTGATCTCCATGTGGATAGATGGATCTTTTTTCTCCATGTTGATGGATTGGATCTATTTATACGTGTTTAATGTATGACTATGAAAAAGGTTTGGTTTTGATAAATGATTCTTTAGATGTACCAGGATAGCGGGTATTTGGCATGAGTTGCCCTTGGTGGAAGTCCAAAAATGTGCGCAGAGTAGGTACCTTGGTCCTTCAGGTTAATCCCCGTAAACTAGGTGGTTGGGTGCTTTGTTCCCTCAGGTTGTTGAACCCGTAAACGTTATGGTGGCTTCGTATAGAACTTGCATTTACCTAACCGGTCCTACGATATGTAGGGATTGGGTAAAGGGGCAGGAGTCTGTAGTTGCTACATCTGTCCCCTTGTGACGGAGTCTGTACATAGGATTCATTTATGTTTCTCCTCGACTGTATGGCCCGAGTGGAGCATACTTTTTATCGATTTATTTTCCTCGGTGTGTGTAATCCGAGTGAAAAATAACGTTTGATTATAGTTTTCTTTAACTGTTGTTTGCATTAGTTATAATGCATAGTTTTTCTTGTGGTCGAGTTAACTCCCACCATATGATTGCATATCCTGCTTTACAACTTTATAGTCTGTTTCTATTAGGCTTCGGCTCACGGGTGGAATTTTCTGTACAAAACCATTTTCAGGTGATGATATAGAGCATGATCTTGAGTAGATTCGCAGGTGCCCGTGGTGAGGGATGGCGAAAGACTTTTATATTTTTTTTTTGGTATGCATGTTCCTGAAGGCAGGTTTTGTATGCCATAAGGCGATATACTGTATGCATGTTGGAACTGTATGTTTACTATTTATGAGATATGCATGTTGGGTTTTTATTTGATTTCAACAGGTGGATTTAAATGTATGAAAACCTATTTTCATAAAACTGGTATTTTAGTGGATTTTCACGTCACCCTAGGTTTTGGGGCATGGCATTTTCTGTATGTCCAGCAGCTTAAATATGATGTTTAAGTCTCTTCTGTTTATTTTGTACAACATGTTCATACCATGTTAGAGGCAGAAACATTGTTGTATGACCCCTTAGGCTTTTATTTGTTCATTTTATCGTCTCCTTATATATTTTTCACTTTGCTATGCTCAAACGATATGTGTAGCATATCTAGAAATAATAACTAAGTTGCATAACCCCTAGGATCATAGTTAGGATTTTGTTCTTTGCTTGATCCAGGAGGAAATCGAAGACCTTTCCTTATTTCATGGGACAGATACAAGTAATTGAGAAGTGTAGCAGAACGCTTTATAGCCTAAACTTTCCCCCTGGATTTAAGGCACGACCCGGAGATATGCTAACTGCGAAGTGGCTACAGCCCTAAAGGCTCAAAAACAAGAGGGGAATCATTGATCCACATGACCTGGCCATCAACTTCAACGACTCAGAGACGTACCAGGAAATTTCAACAGCAGTAACCAACAGGATGTGTATGGGACAGGCCGACACATAGCATGTCGAGGTGCAGTAGCGTTGCTACAACATCTACAAGGTGACTTGGGAACGTGACGCAATCGTTCACCACTTTTATTTGCATTTGTTTGTTTAGGCCTTAATTCGCTAGGCGTTGTACTTTTCTTTTATTTGAATGTTGTATACAAGTTACGTGAACTCTTTGAAAACCTTGTACTAGTTATGTGTTGGAATAAAATGCAAGTGTTTGCTGTTAAAATCTCTCTAAGTAGTCTTGCAAACCATAAATTTAACTCCACAAGTTCCCAAAACATAAAAAATAATCAAGAACTAAAACAACCCTCAAAATCATAAACTTCTTCTCTTTTTCTTTGTTCTAGGATGGCCAATAGATGACTAAACAACAAATAAGCTAATGGGCCTGTAGACGACGAAGCACCAGGACTAGCTCAAGTTTTGCGAGAGCATGCCGCTAGCATTAATCGTCCACATGTACGTGACCGAGCACGATTTTTATCAGAATTAGGCAGGCAACGAACCCCGACATTTAGAGTGTTGGAGGCAAAAACTGCCAAGATCATTGTTTTTGTAAACAATTTTTGATAAAAATTAACTGGATGGGTAAACGCCAAAACGGGCTCTTCATAAGCTTTTGATGTCAAACAATCAAAATAAAAACCCATGCAATCACAGTTAATTTATAAGAATACCTTTTACCGGTCGATTATTTAACTACGATTTTGATTCAAAGTTGAAGTTCCTATTAAACCTTCTACTGTATTCCCTTATGTGATACCCGAACATAGTGTGGGCTACCAACCTTTGAGAACTCGTACTGAAAAAACATGGTCAGCTTTAGTCTTGAAGACAAGTTATGAATTTGGTTCAGACTACTCGTATATTTATAGGGCTACTGCAAGGGACCTGTAGAGTAATTATGATAAAGACTTCCAGTGGAACACAGATACGTATCCAGTGGTTTCTACAATTAAGCAAACCACATAGCTATAGCTGTAATTATGAAAACTTTGTAGCAGTTTATGTAATTTTCATAAAATACTAAATTACAGTTCACACCACTAAAGAATTGTAATTATACTCTAAGCCACAATCTCAAAATCTTTTTACATTGAGCTACTATTATTAAATGCTTAACTCGTCTCCCCACGTTAAGATTCTCGATACTCACAAATTAAATTTAATTACTAACAACATAATTTAATGGGCAACTTTGAGCTTTCTTAAATTCTTCCGCTTAACTTATTTGACCACCAGATAATCAAATCCACCTGTAGGGTTTGGTCCAGTCAAAACTTATAAGTTTTCTTAAGGGGCATCGTTAATCCTGATCTTTCGAAACGTGAATTTCTTCAATAATTAATAATTACCATATAAATAATACTGTTATCCAACGCACCGAAAATATAGACCCATATAAGATCACACCCTATAATGAATCAAAGCAACGAGTATTAAATATTCGCAAATCAATAATTATTTTAGGATTAAGAGCATATTAAGAGTATAAGAACTATTCATAATAGCCTTAGAGTGTGGATTAATTTATATAATCAGTATAAAATTAATTACCCCAATGTGTCCCGTTCAATACACACAAAGTATACTAGCACAGAAAGTCGAAACAATAGACGATACTATTATCTATTTCCCGTAACTAAGACAGGTTTATTAAAATTCTGTGCTACAGTCGTACTGATGGTATGGCCATTTCCATCAAAATTGTGAACATAAAATTTATATTCTGCAAGAACCTAAAATCTGATCTTCTGTGTGTAAGCCATACTCTACACATCAGATTAAATATTATACAAAATAAAAGACATACATCCATAACATTAAAGAAATCATATTGTATATATTGCTCATCAAGATTCTTATAAAATAAAAAACTAATTTTATTAAACTATGATTTTCAGTATACAACCCTAACAATCTCCCACTTATACTCAAAATCATGCTGCCATACATCTGACTTCCATGCCATCTACATGACTATCAAAAGTCTTAGCCGGTAAGATTTTTATAAAAGGATCTGCAAAGTTGTCTCCTTATGCAATCTTAGTTACAGCAATATCACCCCTCTATACAATTTCTCGTATCAGGTGATACTTATACTCAATGTGCTTTTCTTTCTTATGGATTCTTGGTTCCTTTGAGTTTGCAACCGCTCTGCGATTGTCACAATAAAGTGTAATAGCCTACTGAACTGAAGGTATCACGTTTAGATCCAACAAGAAGTTCCTAGCTGCTTCACAAGTTGCCACAAACTTGGCCTCCATGGTGGAATCAGTAATGCAAGACTTGCGAGAATCATTTGTTAGACTTAAAATATGAGTCTATGTACCCTATTAGTACTAGACCATTTGTCGGGTACACCAACATATGATCCTTAGTTCTTTTCAGGTATTTCATTATATTCTTTACAGCAGTCCAATGCTCCTGTTCTAGATTATATTGATATCTGCTAACTATGCCAACGGTAAAGCAGATGTCGGGTCTAGTGCGAAATATAGCATATATGAGGCTTTCTACTACCAAAGTATAAGGAACCGTTTTCATCTTTTCTACCTCATTAGATGTCTTAGGACACTAATCCTTAGACATAGAGATTCCATACCTGAAAAGGAAAAATCTTTTCTTGGAATCTTGCATGCTAAAATGAGTAAGGATATCATTGATGTACTTTGCTTGTGATAAACTCAACATCTATTATTTTCTATCTTGCACAAGCTTGATCCCAAAGATGTGGTTAGTTTCTCCCAAGTTCTTCATATAGAATTACCCAAATAACCAAACTTTAACCATAGATAATGCCCCCACGTCGTTTCCGATGAGTAAGATATTGTCTACATAAAGTACTAAAAAGATCACCATGTTTCTGTCACACTTTTTATACACACAGTACTCATATGGACTTTGATCAAAACCATAAGATTTTATGGCTTGATTAAACTGAGTATTTCTAGACCTCGATGCCTACTTAAGTCCATAAATGGATCTCTTAAGCTTGCACAACATTTGTTCCTGACCCTTCGCTATGAAACTGTCTAATTATACCATATAGATACACTTATCAAGACTTTTGTTAAGGAAAGCTGTCTTAACATCCATTTACTAGATTTCGTAATCGAAATGAGAAGCAATAGATAAGAGAATCTGGATAGACTAAAACATGGCTACCGGCGAAAAAATTTCCTCATAATCGATCCATTTTTTCTAAGTGAACTCTTTAGCAACAAGTCTAACTTTGAAGGTTTCAACATTCTCGTCTGCTCATCTCTTTCTCTTGTAAATCCACTTGCATCTAATAGATTTTATCCATTCGGGTGGGTCTACAAATTTCTAGACCTGATTGGAATACATAGATTTCATCTCAAAATTTATAATCTTTTGTCAAAGATCTACATCTTTGTCCTGAAATGTTTCATTATAGTAACATGGCTCGGTATCTAGTTCTGCTTGGATCCTGTTAAAAGACTCTCCCAAGAACATATACCGATCAGGTGGATGAACTACCCTTCTACTACAATGAGGCACTACCTGTGTCTGTGTACTAATAGTAACACGCTGTGCGGAATCTGAACCCTGTGCAGCAGTACCCTGTTCATGATTTGCACCTGTCTCGATAATCCTCCCACTACGACGAGATAATGAGATATTAGTGACTTGTGGTTCCTCTTTCATTCTATTGGTACTTCCTCTCATTTCTTCTAGAATAATATTACTTTTGGGCTTGTGGTCCATAATATAATCATCTTCTAAGAATCGGGTATTAGCGCTAACAATGATCTTTTGATCTTTAAGATTATAAAATAGACCACTATTCGCTCCCTTGGGATACTCCACAAAGAAATAGACTTCTGTCTTCGATTTCAATTTATCCACGTTCCCTTTTAACACATGTGCTAGATACCCCCAAGTTTGAATGTATTTTAGACTAGACTTACGTCCGGCCCACAATTCTATGAGAGTAAAAGGTACTGACTTATAAGGTACCAAGTTCAAAATGTAAGCAGCTGTCTCTACTACGAGTCTTCAAAACAAATCGTGTAATCCTGAATAACTCATCATCGACCTTACCACCTCCATAAGAGTTTTATTTATTCTTTTAGCTACACTATTTTACTGCGGAGTGCCTGGTGCACTCAACTAGGATATAATCCCTTCTGATGATAGGTAATCCCTAAACTCTCCAAAGAGGTATTCCTCACAACGGTTAGATCGTAGTGATTTGATACTTTTACCCAAACGCTTTTTCGCATCCGGCTCCATGTTGAATTCTTTGAATTTCTCAAAAAATTCAGACTTACAGTGCAAGAGGTAAATATATCCATACCTTGAGTAGTTATTAATGAAACTAACGAAGTACTCAAAGTTACCTCTAGCCCGGACTGTCATAGGACCACATACATAAGAGTGAACCAATTCTAAAATTTCTTCAGCTCTATAGCCTTTGGCCAAAAAGACCCTCTTGGTCATCTTACCCTCTATGTAAGATTTACAGACTGAAAGTGCCTCCACTTCCAATGAACTCAAAGGTTCATCTTCTACCAGTCTGTTTATCCTTTTTAAATTAATATGACTCAAGCGTAAGTACCAAAAAAATATTTGATTTATTAAAGAAGGAAACTTTCTTTTATATGGTAAATTAGATGTGTTATTCAACTCAGTTAGTTGCAGTGTAAGAGTGATAGGAGATACGACTTACAGATCATCCACCAATGTACCAGAATAAATAAAATATTTATTTTTCTTCACAACCACAGAGTCATCAAAATGAATAGAATATCTTTCCTTTATTAAACTCGAAACTAAAATTAAATTTCTTCTAATCGAAGGTACATAAAGACAATGTTTTAAAAGTAGTATCCTATTTCTACTAAAGCTGAGAGTAACATCTCCTACTGTAATTGTTGCTACCCTTGTATTATTACCAATATGCAGGTAAATCTCCTAATTACTAAGTTGTCGGGTTTCTTGGAACCCTTGTAATGAATTGCAGACATGATTAGTGGCTCCTGTAGCTACATACCATGTACCGGTAGATAACACCGCTAAACATGTTTTCACAACCAGTGAACAGAAATTACCCTAATTCTTTTGCCTTATGAGAAATACTGGACATAATTTTTTCTAGTAGTGTGTCTGATTGTAGTAAAAATATCTATATTTTGACTTTTTCATACTAGTTTGTGGCCCACTAATTACCATAGAAACCGTGTCTCCCTGTTTTTAAATATTTTTCTTCTTCATGCATTTCAGCCTAGAGGAAGAACATTTTAAAAAAATAAACGCATTTCCTGGTATTGAAAGAATACCAGTGATAGTTAAAGCAATTTTCAAGTTACTTTTCCAGTCAACAGAATTCGGTCCCGTAAGTTTATTTTCTTTGAGTATTAAAGCGAGTAGGTTCAAAGCCATTTTAATCTTGAGAATTACATAATTAAAATACCGTTAATTATGACGAGCGAAACTTTAAATTTATTTTAATTTGATTCTCTCCACCATTTTATAAGAAATTTTCCAAAAACCTGGTACCTTGTGAACAGCATACCTCGATAAGAGGACGTCTATTATCCATCGTATATCCAGACAAACCAATTTTAATTAATTTTACTATCGAGGCAACTGACTGTTAGCGTTGGTATACTAAAAATCATGTTTTTAGTATTTAATTTTATTTTAATAAAATTAATTTTTTATTTTATGAGAATTTTTATAAGTAATGTATGTATATTATTTCTTTATTATGCATGGATGTCCAATATTTTGTATAGTATTTAATCTGGTGTAAAGAGTACGACTTACACACAGAAAATCAGATTTTAGGTTCTTGCATAATATAAATTTTATATTCACAGTTAAGATGAAAATGGGCATACCATCGGTACGACTGTAACACAAAATTTTAGTATACCTATCTTGGTTATGAGAAATAGATAATAGCGTCGTCTATTGTTCTAATTCTCTGTACCAGTACAGTTTGTGTGTATTGAACAGAACATTTGGAGTAATTAATTTAGTACTGACTACTAACTATATAAATTAATTCACACCCCAAGATTATTATGAATAGTGCTTATCCTCTTAATCCTAAAATAATTATTGATTTGTATATATTTAATATTCACTGTTTTGATTCATTAGAGGGTGCGATCTTATATGGGTTTATATTCCCGGTGAGTTAGATAGCGGTATTATTTATATGAAAAATATTAATTATTGACGAAATTCACGTCCCAAATGATCGGGATTGACGACACCCCTTTAAGGATACTTATAAGTTTTGATCCGACCAAATCCTACAGGTAGATTTAATTATCCGACAATCAAATAAGTTAAGCGGAATGACTTAAGGAATATCAAGATTCGGATTAAATTACATAATGTCAAGCCCTGAACCCTGGGTCACGTGAACTCTACTTAATAACTCAACGTTATCGAATCACCAAGGAGACTTTTCTTTAAAACCCTATTTATGGTTTGAATCTCCTTTAAAGAAAGACACTAGAATGTAATTTGTTTTTTTTTTTAAAAAAAATCATTTTCTAAACTTTAAAAATATTCCAAGTATAAAAACTAAAATTTTGGGCAGAGTCTCCCCTGTTTTTTGGACGATCCCAAATTTTCAGTAAATCTGTAGAATTCAAATATCACTCTATACATCAGGCACCGCCTGAATTTCAACCCACAATAACAACTTAACAATCGCAAAATTCATAATTTCGCCATCACGGTGATTTCAAACCATTCTTAATATCCAAACTAATCATATTCTCTAATTCTATAGTGAACATACATTTCCATCACATCTATATTAATCCACTTGAATAATAAGACATATCGAATCCCAAAGTGTTTTTGCAAAATATAAAAATGTTTCCATAGAATCCATACAACTTTTACGTACATTAAGTTTACAATATAACAAAAATCACCACTTAATCTCGAAAGCTTAATAGAACTGCTCGAATATATCTTAATTCTTCTCCTGTTCACCTGGACCTAAAAAAAAATATTCAACAACATACCTTGCCGAAACCCGTAGGATAAGACTAATAGCAGTGCAATACATGATTTGTGAGGTGTGAATGACATGCTGTTATGCAATCATATTCAAATTACTTTTACAACCCATTTTTACACCCCTCATCCCTTCACCCTTTATTTAATTAATCTTAACTCTTTATTATTAGACATTCATTTCA
>JAULJZ010107516.1:0-11652 GCA_032270985.1 Heliamphora pulchella
ATTATTATAAAATTATTTTTTTGGAACATGACAAAAATTCACTTATTCGTATTTGGGTACCACTTAACACGTCAAATTATTTGCACTAAAAAAATTTACAATCTTACAAACTTGATGCAATTCCAATTCTACGTGGACTTATACTGTCCTTATAAAATACTATATACTATTAGTTATAACAAAATATTTAGTACATAGATATTAAGAAACATATCATCCGCATGTGATGAGTCGCGTACACAGTGTGGAACCCTCCCAATTTCTTATGCAAATTCTCTATTTATAAAGAGATCACAAGTAGTAGTATATAATTTTTTTTACCGACCCGTGAGATGATTTTTAAGGCATTATTTTGCATGCATTTTCATTATAATATTGCATGTGAATTTTGTGTTATATTCTTCTTGCAGAGTCACATATTTGAAAACTTTAAAATAATAATAATAATAAAATAAAAAATAATATAATGTATATATATATATGTACACACATGTCATTCCATCTCAAATTTTTACAATCAACATCAATACACGAAAGCTCCTAAGGTGCCATATCATATCAACGTATACATACGAACATGCAAGTGTATATTGGAAGAGACATACGGACATACAAGTGTAGGTTGAAAGAGACATATATATATATATATATATATATATATATTGTTAAAATTGAATTTAATAATATTATTTTTGGTCAACTTTGAGCCAAAATAAATGTGGATCCGTACGTCTTTTGAGTTGGGTCCGGGGTGCTATGCGTTCTCCTCCGCAAGGAAATGAACGACGTATATTTATTTGTTCAAATCCGATAAGAGGTGAATGAGAAATCGATGTTTAAAGTCGTCACTTGAACATGGGTTTTGTTGGGTTTTATGGAAGTGTGGAACTTCTATCCCACATTGGAAGTTCTTGAGGAATTTAGTGAGTATATATAAGTTAAAGTTGGACTAAGGGGAGGTTCCCTTGGGGGTACCTAGTTTTGTGGATGGAAGAGGACCTACCTACCTAGCCGGGCTCAGGTCGTGGGTCGTGGGTCATGGGTCGACCCGATCCGAGTAACTTATATATTTTTTGAAAAAATTTATTTGATTTTTTATTTAAATAAAATTTTTAAAATTTGAATTTAAAATTCATTACCGTTAACCCAACGGGTCAAAAGCCCAACGGTCATATTTCCAGAATAGAGTGCTCGCGAGGGCTTGCGGAGCGCTCGAGCGCCACAAGACTAAAATGGTGCGCTCGCTGAGCGCTCAAGCGCTTCCCTTCCAGTGTTGAGCACTCGCAAGGCACTCGCTGAGCGCTTGAGCGCCAGAAGCTTTCCCGAACTCCAGAATAGGGCGCTCGCAGAGCGCTTATGCGCTGACGACGAACAGTTGCACCTGTTCTGAACAGGTACAGTAACTTTTGCGAAAAGTCACATACAGTGGTTATAAAATCTCATTCTCATGCACGAATTTGGCATCCAATTTTCTTCCTACATTGCATACAAAGCGTGTTCATGTTCTAAGAGTTGGAGAGTACAAAACACTAACGGTTCGCCGTATTTAAAGATTGGAGTGCTTCTTCTTCGAGTGTTGATCGTTGTATCTTGGAAAATTGATATCCGTGAAGCCCATTAGCACCTGTGTGGGGGACGAATCTATCTTAAGAAAATAGCGTCCAACGCTAGCCTCGATCTTTTACAGTTTTCGATTTGCGACTGTTTGTAAGAATTTAATTTCAGTTCTTTATTTTCACTTTCTGTTTGTTTATTACAGTACAGTATTGGTTTTATTATTTATTTTCAAACCATTTTCCCCAACAATTAGTAACAGAAGTTATGAGTATTTAGAGTAGATTGTAACTTATACCTAAAAGTACTAGCACGAAACTAAAAGTTTTGCCAAACACCCACATTATACATGTACATGATATTATTACTATACCAAAATTAATTTCGTGAGGTGAGGTGAGAGAGAAAAAAGAATTCATAATTATGAGTGTTGATTTTGGGGAACATTTTGAGCATTAATTTTGTTGAGAGAGAGAGAAAATAGTAAGAGAGAAAAAGATGAGGTGGCCTATTTTGGACAATTTTCTCGGTTTCTTTGTTTGGACCTTAGCATTACTGGTATCTTTCTGGACTCAAATTTGAGTCATGAAAATAATCTCTTTAGAAATGCGTCATATAAAAGATTGATATGTTATTATGATAGTTATTGACTTCATATGTTTCTAGAAATTTATTTAGGAGGTTTTTGGTGCAGCTAAAATTAGATTTGAATTTAAAAATTATATCTAAAAAAAATTAATTATGACATAAAATAAAAATTATAAATATTTGTTAAACATCTAAACTTATAACTTTAAGTTGTAGAATTGTGTTTATTGATTTAAAAATAGAAGCCACAAACAAAAAGCTATAAGTACACATGTTTGAATTTTTAAATTTTTTGCTGAGTTATAAGCTAAATAGTTAAAAATTAAGCTCAAACAAACACCCCCTTATAAGTGTCATCGAATAATGGGGATGTTTGTTTCTGCTTATTAACAACAGCTTTTAGCTCTTTTCTTCATTGAAATTGTGTTAATTAATGTATTTGTTACAGCTTTTTCTTTTCACTTATAGGTCAAAAAATAACTTTAAAATTTTTGATTATCAAGAAGTTCTATTTTAATTATTTTAGATTCCGCTTTTTCAATAATTAACTTTCAACATAAATTCAGTTTCTAACACATACCCACAATATAAATCTTGGATAAGAATTTAAAATATCATGTGTGGTTATTTACGTAACATGTTCTACATTGAAAAATTACAACGTACAATATGTGGATCGTAATTTGTCATCTAATTATTTAACAAAAATAACTAATATTGCTTATTTGTAAACATTGTCATTACACTATTAGTTGAGAGCATTATGTAAACAACATCATGCATTTAAGTTTCTGAATATCATACGGGTCACGGTACTAATTTCATTGGTATGAAATGTACCCGTATTGATAAAATACCGGGTATAATTTTTAATTTTTTATTACAAAATATTATATATGTTTTTTTTTAAAATATTGTCTAGCAGCAAATAACTTAGTATAATATAATATAAATATTCGTCTGACCTAAAATTTTAATTAATTAGTATAAATTAAGTTTGAATGACATTTTTATGATGAGATAACTAACTTGAAAGAAAAAAATTTAATATCTATTAAGAACTAACATTTACTAATTTCAAAACTCTCTATATATTATTTTGAAGTTTAGATTAGAGTATAAAATGTAAAAAAGGAAGAAAATAATAATTAAAACTATTTTGTTAAAAAATCTAATATTTATGGAGTAGTAGTTAGTATTTTTTGATACCTGCCAATATTGTTTAGTACATTTGTTTGTCGATTGATAGTTTAAACGGTACAAAATTAATTTAATAGCATACCAATTTCATTATGAGGCGTTCGTTTTAAAGGATGGAATTGGGGGCATTATTATTCCCAAGATTAAGAATCTTGGGATACCGTTTTCATTTTCAATTCGAGTCCTATCCCATGTTTATTTATCTCAGGAGATTCAAACTTATTCTAACAAAGTCTAGTTTAATCCTATGTTTGTTTGTTAATTGCTTTGACTCTTAATCCTTCATTTTGTAAGATTTATAATCCCAATTGGATAAGTAATTTTGGTCCATTTTTTCCAACTAAATATAGAGAATGTTTGGCATTGTTGAAATTAATAACTTTTACTTTGTAACTTGTAGGAGAAGTTGTGACTGTTTAATAAATATGTTAACTTGTAATTAAAATAAAAAAATAATTATAATTTATAGCAGAAGTTATGAGTGTTTAAAAATTATTATAACTTATTACTTAAATTAATAATGTAAAACTAAAAATTAATGAAAAAAAACTTTGCCAAACACCACCGTGGTTTGTAACTTATCCGGATAACGAATCTAATCCAAGTTTTAGCATGTCGTAATAAACAGGATCTAAAATCATATGTACCTATTCGTACCGAAATACATCGATCCATAATAGAATATTCCACTAACACTCATAGGGTTTGTTTGTTTAGAAATCAGAATGGCGGGAGATATAACTTATATCACGTGGGATCCGCATATTAATTTAAGTAAGAGTAAGTCTACTTATACAAACTACTTTTACAGATTCAAATACAGTTGCGTGTTTGGACTGCTAACTCATCAAATAGGTCGCATGCCTATTTTTTATTTTGAAAAATTAGTCTTAAGTTCTTAAAGTAGCGATATTTTTGTTTTTCATCAACTAATAAAATTTTTAACGCCCGAGATCCAATTGGACCCTAGAACACATAAATTTATCTGTGTATTTTTAAAACATGTATAAAGCACACAAATAAATTTATCTGTCTTGCATAAATAAATATACAGATAAATTTATCTGTCTTGCATGCATAAATAAGCATACAGATAAATTTATCTGTGTGCTTTATACGTATTTTAAAAAGGCACAATATTCTTCATACAGATAAATTTATCTGTTTGCTTATTTATACAAGACAGATAAATTTATCTGTATACTTGATACATGTTTTGAAAATGCACATATAAATTTATCTGTATAAATTTATCTGTCTTGCATAAAATAAAACGACAGATAAATTTATCTGTATTCATTACATATAAATTTATAAATTTATATACATATAAATTTATCTGTTTGTGTTAAATTTATCTGTGTCGTAGACTATTGGATCTCGCGCGTTAAAAATTTTGTTAGTGAATCTTGCGCGTTAAAATTTATTTTTTAAAATTTTTAAATGAAAGCCTCTTTTTATTTTATTTTTTAACAAACAAAGCACACTCCAGCAGAATGTGAATGGACTCCATTTTCTTAAGCAAACAGAGCACTTGATGTGGTTCTCTCCTCCTTCTCCAATACGCCTCATCCACATCATTCGATGTTGGCATCTTCTCTGTCGTCGGCAACTACTTTGTTGCGGATACCTTTTCTGCCGACGGATAACAAACTTGATTTGGATAGGAATGATAGTTGCAATTTCTCTCTATCACTCTCTCTGCGTTTTTGAACATCAATATTCTGTTATCATACTGTAGGTTGTTTGAAAGCACAACATAATTGATTATGTTCATATGGTCCACAAGGTGCTGCGTTTGCACCCAGATCCCTAAACTATTACTGTACTTCATTCAAAATGTGAATCTTGTATTGCTTACCCTTTTAGTTTGTATATAGCTCCATGGAATGGATTTGTATGTAGTAATTTACAGGGCCTTATCATGAGGTCCATCTATATTTATTTATCTTAAATGATGTTTACGCCGCTGGGGGTGTGTATTAACTTTTTCTATTTTAAGATTTGTTGTTTATTTTTCTTTTCACGCATTTTAGGTAACTTAAATTTTTTTATATCCCATGTTTGTTCCTTTTTATTTTCACAAGTTTTACATCTTTGTATCTTTATGTTGCGCAAAAAAACTCAGAATAATCATAAATAAACAGAAAGAGACAGTTTTTACGTGGTTTGGCAACTTGCATACGTTTACAAGTAACAAAATTCAATATATGGAGAAGAGATTACGAATTACTCGATTCTCACAAATTCTCTCTCAAAACAACTCGCACACCAAATAAAATGAGACTACATTCATATTTATAGGAGAAAAAAAAAAGACCTAATCTAATCAAACTTGTACTAGTCAAGTTCAAAACTAATCAAACTTCTACAAATTTACATTCTTCAGAGCATTTCAAAAAATTAAATTGTTATGGATAAGATTTAGTAACATGATAGACTAGAAGTATATCCCAACTCAAATATGACTTGAGCCAAAATTTTCAACAATCTTTACCTTGACGTGAATCTATTTTCCAAACAAAGCAACATACGAACGCTGCCACCAAATGCACTAAAAGTGCTCAATTTTCTGAATCAAACAAATCAACAGATTTAACTCTACCTACAAATGTGCTCTATGGCACCAAATTCACCTAAAGTGACCAAAATTTCAAAACAGATATATTGGTATATTAATACTGCCACGAGATGCGTCATGAAATGCCAAATTGCACACAGATATGCCAAATTCCAAAATTTGAACAAGATCCAAGCAAATGCACGTATCAAATCCAAACCAATTGTGAACTAAGTAGAGTAACTACTCAAATTGTCGAATTTTATCAAGTTCAAGTCGTATTGAAACTTGATCCAAATGACACATCTCGTTACCTAAACTATCAGCATATTCTCTACCCAAATGCAACTGGATAACCGACACAAAATTTATTTATTGACAAACTTCATATGAGGACAAATTTCATTTAAGAACAAACTCTATCTGAAGATCAAACTACTCATGATGAACAAAATAAATTTCTCCAGACGAACAAAACAAACTGTATCCATTACAAAACCCTCAAACTTTGACTTCTTCAGAGAATTCAAATAGACGATTTTTTGAATATAAATCAAGGATACAAATAACCAAACCGGAACAAACAAACAAACTCTTAGCAAATTAAGCCATCAAAATTTTTAAGTTCCACCATAGACAATATTCGACGCTTGAATAAGACTAAAAATAATTTTTTTTAAATATGACAAAATCGAGTTTTTTTTTATAAAGAAACTAAACTGATTAAAATTGATATTGTGATTAAATTCGACGCTTGAATAAGACTAAAAATAATTTTTTTTAAATATGATAAAATTGAGTTTTTTTTTATAAAAAAACTAAACTGATTAAAATTGATATTGTGATTAAATCTAGAATGATCAAAATAGTAAGAACCTTTTTGACCCATAAAAAAATCACACAATACTGAACCAAAAAAAAAAGTTGAGCAAAATAATATTAAATAAAAAATAGTAAAAAAAATTTGAACCAAATCAAAGAAAGTGGCACAGTGGCTGAGGCGTGTTGATCATATGCAGAGCAATAAGAGAAATCAAATCAAGAATCAACCGCAGCAATTCTTCAACAATAGCCTAAGGACGCATTTGGCCAATCACAAATATTGTAAAAACTTAATTGGAATGTGCGAGAGCGTCGAAACTCAGTTTTTTACATATAATATACCGTTGGAATCATCTCGACGAGATGAAATTTTTAGTATATTTAAAAGTAATTTATGACCACTTCGAATTCTGAGCAGAGAGTAAAAAATGACTTTAGCCAAAGCTCTTATACCACTTGTTGCGCAAGAAAACCTAGAATAATCGTAAACAAACAGAAAAAGACAGTTTTTACGTGGTTCGACAATTTTTCTACGTTCACGGGTAACAAAATTCAATATATAGAGAAGAGATTACAAATTACTCGATTCTCACAAATTCTCTCTTATAACAATTTGCGCACCAAATAATATGAGACTACATTCATATTTATAGGAGAAAAAAAGAGATCTAATCTAATCAAAGTTGTACTAGTCAAATTCAAAAATAATCAAACTTCTGTAAATCTACATTCTTCAAAACTCTTCAAAAAATTAAATTGTTATGGATAAAATTTAGTAATGATAGACTAGAATGTTAAACCAGTGAGCTTTTTGGTGGCCCATTAGCCTCACGTTTTTATATATTTTAATTATATTTGAATTTCACAAATTATTGATAAGCCAATCATAAATATGGTTAATCTATTAGTATTTAACTTAGGAAATAACACTTTTAAGATATAAAATTTTTTTAATAGATAGGAATCCTTCTGGGAGTTATCTTCTGGGCCATTTTCTTTCCTCTATGAAAGATAGAATAATCATCCCTTATTTTTATCAGTTTACCATCAATCATAATATAAGGTTATTATGAAAGATTAGAGACAGAGCGAACAAGGTGAACCAACAATTCAAAAATTCAAGTAAGGATTTAATTTGTTCAGATAATCAAATATCAATGGCCGTCAAAGGTATGTTCTTAATATCAGTTCTATTCTTGAGATGTATTAGATTCAAGATCCTGTATAATTAATATTCTACAAATATTATATGAAAAAGTATAAAAAAATATTTTCAACATATAAGTCTATTCCAACTCAAATACAATTTGAGCCAAAATTCTTAACACTTTCCAACTATTTGTTTGACTAAAAATGAACAAAGTTCATATTCACATATGAAACATTTGATCCCAAAATGCAATTGTATTCACAACGGTCAAAGAATTCAGAATGAAAAATGGAATCCATTCACACCTGGTGGAATGTGCTGTGTTTGTTAAAAAAAATAAAATAAAAAATAACTGTAGAACTCACTTGATGAGTTGGTAGTCCAAACAAATAGTTGCGCTTGAATTTGTGAAAGTAATATGTGTAAGTAGACTTATTCCTCTATTAATGGATTCTTGTTAGCTTTTGGTACACCTGGAAACGACAAGGTATTAGTAGGGCAATAATGATATGTCTATCTTATTATATTAAATTTTATTTATTATATATTTTTATTTTAATTTTTAATTTTTTTTATAAATTATAAACAAAAATATATTAGATAATTATTTTTGTTTCTAAAAATATATACACAATTTTTAAAATTTACTAAATTTTTATTTTAAAAAATATATTTTTACTTATTTTGTAAATAAAATTTTATTCTATTTGTTTTCTCTCAGTGTCTCTGGCCACCACTTTTAGCCATTGTCTCTACTATCATCTTCAACTACCTCATCTGCCTTTATCTCCAACTATCGCCTTTGGTAATAGCTTTTGACCACTATATTCGGCCACTATTTCTGACCATCTTCACCGACTACACATACGTTCACCACTTCCGACGTCACACCCTATTTTGGGACATGATCAATTGGAAACCACAAAATATTAAATATAAATAAATAAATATTTTTAAAAGAAATAAAAATATAGTAATTTAATATATAATCAATGGTAAAACGGTACTCAGATATTACAATATTTTAGTATGTTATTAATTAAAAATCCAAATTTGAACAACTAATGGTGTTGATTAGATTAAATATTTTACAAAAAAAAATTATAATAAATATTAAAATATACTAAATAAAAATAAAAGAGAATTAGTGAGAAAAAAATATTAATGGGGGTTTTGCTTAATATTTAAATATGGCATGAGTTAGCGTTAATTAGTAATAGTTCCTTTGTATTTGCACAATTTAAGATGACATCGGTTCTTAAATCATCCCGTTTGTGGTGCGTAATATATTGTTGAATTTCGGATTAGTAATTTTGCACACTATGTATCTTTTATTGAAAATACTCTCTTTTCAAAAATTATTTTAGAAATCTATGTATCATATGTATTCTTCGAAAATAAATGTTTGATAACTGTTGGAGTATTTCACATGTTTTATAACTGTTTTTGATATATTATGGTAATATGTTATAGATACATGATTAAATATGAATGGATAAATACGCATGGCTAAAAAATTTAGAGAATATTTTCGTGGGTGACTCTGATCACTAGAGGAGTACTTCTAGTGTATCAATAATTATATGATTATCCAGTGGAATATGTCAATCGGATCGGGTTAGGGAATAATCACGGGTGTCATCCCTATGTTGTCTCTAAGTGCGATATGTGTGGATCCACAGACTTGATGCCTTAAGTTACGCATGGCCCGGCAAAACTTTGATTGATGTGTTCACCAATGAGAAAAAAAAAGTGAAATTTTGAGATAATTTTATCTTTTGACACATGTATTTTCTGTATGAAATTTGAAACATGAATTGAATGACAAAATATTTTAGCAAATTGTTGTGGTATTTCTTATTTTAAAATCATGATTTGTTATTAGTTTATTGTTGTCCCTTAATTTAAAATTGTATATTAATATGTGTGCTTTAATTATTCACACGACTGTGAGTTTATGAAATTTATTAATATTTTTCAAGTAGACACGTTGAAGAGTAGATGACTTTTGTATTCTCAGGAATGCTTTCTCATATGATCTCCATTAAGATTTTGAGTCGGATTAATTTTGTTTAAATAATTAGTAGATTGTTAACTTATGATATTAAAATTTTAAAATATTATTCAAAGTTTGTTTTATTATATTTTGTATTTAAAAGTTTTGAATTAATTCAATTGAGGTTTATTCTATGGACTATCCTCGTGTTGTGTTTGTTATTATTTTCGGTAGATTTACGTGTTCCACAAATAATGATTTATGGTTCACGGCCGATCCTGTCCAAACTAGGGTGTGACATCCAACCCACCTTTGATTATCATCGCTAGTTCTTACTATCATTATCAATTAATTAAGATTTTTGATCACTATCCCTAATCATTACTTTTCAAATATTTATATACCAAATATATTTTTACTTTATTTTTTTATAAAAAATATATTTTTTATTTATTATAAATAAAAAATAAAAAATTATAAATATTACTAAACGGGCCTAAGTGATTTGTCACTATTGTATTGAACATGAACAAAATTAGGTCTTAATAAACCAATGAAAGAATGACACGAGAAATAATAAACAATATTTGATGAAATAAAATAATTATTATAGCATCATTTTTAGTACACCTTTATTTGCGTATGTCAAGGGCACTAGCATAACATGTTATTATTATCATCCCACGAACTAATAAAGTGGCATGGTTTGTGGATGTGGAATTAACACAAGGAAACAACTCACAATTTTTATAATTAATTGGGTTTGAGTGCAGTAGGTCTAGAATAATTAACCCGGAGATTATGTAACGATACATGTAGATCATTGGCCTAAGATTATAAATAAAAAATTTAAGAAATTTTAAGTCTAAATTATTCGTAGCAATTTATAAGTTTTTTTTATATATCAAACTTAATCTATATATTTAATTGATGTAGGATGATTAGGTATCACAATATCTCTCACTCAAATATGCGACACTCTCATTATAGACCCAAATTTTTTTCCTAAGATATAGATTGCAATCCATTAGTAAATGTAGAATTCATTAGCGTGCATAAAGTATACAACCTCGAACTACTGGTGTAAGTAAACTATTTGAAACGATCCAAGTAAACCACTAACTTAATAATTTAAATAAAAAACTTAACAACATGATTAAAAATACTTAAATTTATGTTATTAGTAGTAGCTCTATTAATTAGGTATCGCAGGTCATGTTTCCTAAGCCCTTTTGAAAAGTATTATTATTGTTATGTGCTACTTCTCCAGAGGAAAATTAGTCATTCGGTACTCAAACCCAACATATTGGAGCCAATTCTTGTAAGTGAAAATGGTTTTGAGTGTATATGCACTCCAAGAGTACTGATTCCTAACCACCACATGTTTTCCAATGGAATTATTTATTTTAATATTTTTTTAAAAAATAAGATTTGGTAGCACAAGTTTTGGCAAACACCCTCGTCATAATGTTTACCACTTCTCAGGAGCAAAGACATTATAAATTAACCTGTCAAGGTAGCTCAACGGTTTAAGATCGTTACTGGAACCAGCCGTAAATTCAGAAGTTTTGTATTTGACTTCCGCTGAAAGCGCCCTTGATTAACCGATACTTGTGGTTGGCAAGTGATTGCAAGTATCCGGAGATTTTACACTTCAGGAGTAGGTCCAAAGGGCCCTGCCTTTAGATGGTTTCTCCGTCATCAAAAAATATATATATATATATATATATATATATATATATATATATAAACAAAAAAAAAAACTACATTATAAATCTAATA
>JAULJZ010107527.1:0-11651 GCA_032270985.1 Heliamphora pulchella
ATTAAATTTTATGTTACTTATTTTTGTATTTAGTAATTTTTTATTTTTTAATTAGAAATTTTTAAACAAGATTTTGTCATTAAACAAAAAAAAAAACAAACAAAAAAAACAAAAAACACTGTTTTGAACAGTGTTTCCGTCAGAAGTTAACTGTTTGGATCTAAATGTTACAAAAATAAAAATACAGATGGTGTAAATGATATTTCAGAAAATAAAGGGGTGTCAGTGTTATTACCCTAAAATGCAAGGGTGTAAGTGTAATTTACGTAAAATTTATCTGTCTCCTTGACTATAAATTGTACTGGGTGTTATACGATATGTGTTGTAGAATATTTGTTGTGAGTCTGATTAGAAAGTTTAGAAAGTTTGCTTCTGGGCTTTGGTTCATGACAATCGTGCTACAGGTGAAGAAGAAGAACTCTTTCAGGAAGTTACACCCGAAGGAGAAGGTTTTGAATAGCAAGGTGAGTGGTAGGAACTAGCCGAACCCAACAATGCGAATTGAAGAATTTGAAGTTCACCTAATTTTGTTTAGTTTTCACGGGCTTATTGTAATTTTTATTGAATCATTTGTGAAACTGTATGCGCTATGTATTTTGAACAGTTCTGAACTTTTAATGACGTAGTACTTATCATATGTAACTATAAATAAACAATTAGAATATTTTTTTAAATTATAATTATATATGTCCCGATGTGCCCGGAAGATGGGGTATCACAATATCATCTACATAAAGTATTAGAAAAATCACCATACTTCTGTCACGCTTCTTGTATACATAGGACTCATTTGGACTTTGATCAAAACTATAAGACTTTATGGCTTGATCAAATTGAGTATTCCAAGATCTCGATGCCTGCTTAAATCCATAAATAGATTTTTTAAACTTGCACAACATGTGCTTCTGGCCCTTTACTATGAAACCGTCTGATTGTACCATATAAATACACTCGTTAGGACTTCCATTAAGAAAAGCTATTTTGACATCCATATGCCAAATTTCGTAATCAAAATGAGCCATAATGGATAAGAGAATCTGAATTGACTTAAGTATGGCTACCGGCGAAACGGTTTCCTCATAATCGATCCTTTTTTTTATGAATGAACTCTTTTGCAACAAGCCTACCTTTGATGGTTTCAACCTTCCCGTCTGCCATTCTCTTTCTTTTGTAGATCCACTTACATCCGATAGGTTTTATCCCTTCAAGTGCTTCTACAAGTTTTCAAACCTGATTAAAATATATAGATTCCATCTCTAAATTTATAGCCTTTTGCCAAAGATCTGCATATTTATCCTGAAGTGCTTCATTGTAGTTACAGGGTTCGGTATCTAGTTTTATCAGGATCTTATCAACAGACTCTCCTAAGAACATATACCGATCGGGTTGATGAACAACCCTCCCACTACGACGAGGCACTACTTACATCTGTGTACTAGCAATAACGTGCTGTGCAGAATCTGAACCCTATCCACCATTACCCATATGGTCGTCAAGCATGTTAATAGTAGCACCTTGATTTGGTTCAGGATCTGCACCTGTTCTGATAATCCTCCCACTACGACTAGGCAATGGGATATCAGTGACTTGTGGTTCCTCTTTCGTTCTACTAGTATTTCCTCTTAATTTTTCCAGAACAATTTTACTTTTGGGCATGTGGACCATAATATAATCCTCTTTCAAGAATCGGGTATTGGTGCTAACAATGACCTTCTGATCCTTAGTATTATAAAATAGACCACCTTTCGTTCCCTTGGAATACCCGATAAAGAAACAAACTTCTGTCCTCGGTTCTAACTTACCCGCGTTCCCTTTCTCACATGTACTGGATATCCTCAAATCTAAATATGTCTCATACTAGACTTGCGCCCACTCCACAATTTTGTGGGAGTTAAAGGTATTGACTTAGAAAGTACCAAGTTCAGAATATAAGCCGCTGTCTCTAATGCAAGTCCCCAAAACAACTTGGGTAATTCTAAATAACTCATCATCGACCTTACCATCTCCATAAGAGTTCTATTCCTTCTTTCTGCTACACCATTCTACTTTAGAGTACCAGGTGCAGTCAATTGGGATATAATCTCCTCTGATGATAAGTAATTCCTAAACTCTCCAAAGAGGTACTCTTCACCATGGTCAGATCGTATTGATTTGATACTATTACCCAGACGCTTCTCCGTCTCTGCCTTGAATTTTTTAAAATTTTCAAAGCATTCAGTCTTACGGTGCATCAGGTAAATATATCCATACCTTGAGTAGTTATCAATGAAACTGACGAAGTACTCAAAATCACCTCTAGCCCAGATAGTCATAGGACCACGCACATTAGAGTGAACTAGTTATAACTGTTCTTTAGCTCTATAGCATTTGGCCAAAAAAGGCCTCTTTGTCTTCTTACCTTCTAAGCAAGACTCACAAACTATAAGTGCCTCTACTTTCAATAAACTCAAGGGTTCATCTTCCACCAGTCTATTTATCCTTTTTAGTTTAATATGATTTAAGCGTAAGTGCCAATGAAACGTTTGTTTAATTAAAGAAGTATCATTTCTCTTATATGATAAATTAGATGTGTTATTTAATTCAGTCAGTTACAGTGTAGGAGAGATTGGAGTAATAATATAAAGATCATTCATCAATGTAACAGAACATATAATCTATTTATTATCCTTAATAAGCACAGAATTATTAAAATAATAAAATATCCATTTTTAACCAATCTAGAAATGAAAACTGAGTTCCTTCTAATGGAAGGTACATAAAGACAATATCTCAATATAAAAATCCAATCTCTACTAAAACTGAGAGTGACTTCTCCTACTGTAACTGTTGTCACCTTTGTAATATTGCCCATATGTAGGTAAATTTTTCCATCACTATGTTGTCGGATTTTCTAGAACCCTTGTAATGAATTGCATACATGATTAATGGCTCCCGTATCTACACACTAGGTACCGATAGATAATATCACTAAACGTGTTTCCACAACCAGTGAATAGAAATTACCCTAATTGTTCAGCTTGCTGAGATAAATTGGACATTGCTTTTGCCAATATCATGTCTGATTGCAGTGGAAACATTTGCCTTTCGACTTTTTACACCAGTCTGTGGCCCACTAACTACCTTAAAAATCGTGCCACCCTGTTTTTCAACCTTTTTCTTTTTCTTGCCTTTCAGCCTAGAGAAAGAATCCTTTTAAAAAACAAACACATTTCCTGGTATCCTAATAAAACACTCGACAGTTAAAGTTATATGCATATTTCTTTTTTAGTCTACATAATTTGATCCTGTTAGTTTGTTTTCTTTGAGTATAAGTGCTAGTGAATTGAAAGTTATTTTAATCCTAAGAAACACATAAATAGAAACCATTAATTATGATGAGCAAAAATTTTGATTTTTATTTTAAATTGGTTCCTTCACCATTTAAAAAAAAATCGCGAGTAGCTTGCTATCCTGTGAATATAGCATACCTCGATGGGAGGACGCCTACTATCCATCGTTTGTCCAGATAGGCCAATTCTGATTAATTTTTACTATCTAGGCAATAGATCGTGCCAAGTAAAATTAAATAGTTGACGTACCTTCAGTCTAGTAAATAATAGTAGTGACTTAGATAGAGAGGATACTATTATTTACAGTTAAGTTTTAACTACCACCTAATCCCGAATTAATCGCTTCACAATGAACCCTTCAGATGGAGAAGTAATCCACACTAACGATTATCCAGAATTATCTCTAAATGAGGTTCATACCGGCAATACCGTAATTAATTTTGTTAGATGAGGAGGAAGGCTTTACTGCCAACACGCATAATTAATTACATCACCTACGAACTAGTGATGGAGACTACGAAATTTATCTGTGAATAAAATTTCTCTCCCACTTAGTTTTTTAAAATATTTTTTAGGGTTATAAAAACTGTTTAATTAAAATAAATTTATTAATTTTGAAAAATTACACGATCCGAAAGATTTCGATGTTTTTATCAAACTATCTTTTTCTTGTTTTAATGTGTAAAAATATTGAATGCACAGTTTTTTCTTTGACTTATAGCTAAGATATTGAATAAAAGCATTTAAGTACCATTTATTACACATTTGTTTAAAAAATAATAATTTATTAAAATTAAATTTTTTTCATTTAATTAATCAAAAAATTCAAAATTAATTTTCATATTTTTCTAAGATATTTAATTTATTAAAAAATCATTTCAAACGTGTTATTTTGTAAAAAATAAAATATCTAAAATTTTTCTATTTAATTAAAAAAACTTAATTTTATTTTTTTTTACAAAATATTAATTAAAACCAAATTTTCTCGAATTAATTAAATTAAAAAAGAAATATAAAATTAATATTTATCTTCCATGTAGTTTGTATAAATAAATAAATAAGATAAATATTGTCCGATTTTATGATTGAGGTGAAACTTTATCGAGTTTCAAGTTCTTGTATCCAGATAATCTTTTAATCTTTCAATCGCTGCAAAAAGTAGCTTATTTTTATCTGAATTTAACAATGATTCATCCATTCGCAGTGTTATAGATATACAACACTTCTCGATCAAAACATATAAAAAAATAGACCTAAAGCCACCTCAAACAGCCACTACCGTTGGCGCCACCGGCAGCACTGCACCAACCTCTTCCTAAGTCTTTTTCGACCTCTTCCTGAACTCTATTTTCATCCCCGGTTTTTTTCTAAAACGTAGCTAACGAAATATACTACTTCTTTGTAAAAACCACGGTTCGAAAACATCGAGAAAAATGGCTCTCGATGGCCGTTGAACCACTACTGTCATTGCTGTCGTGCTGCCTGCTATGCCGCCAACTTCCCGAGGCCGTTCTGGCTTCATTCGAACTCTGTTTTCGTCCCAATTTTTTCTGAAACGTAGCTAACAAAATATACTATTTTTCTGTAAAAACCTTGATTCAAAAACATCAACAAAAATAGCTTTCGATGGCTGCCAAACCACCACTGCCATTGCTGTCGTGCCGCCAACTTCCTGAGACCGTTTTGGCCTCATCCTAACTTTATTTTTGTTCCCATTTTTTATGAAATGTAGCTTCCAAAAATATAATTTTTCTGTCAAAAATCCCAATCGAAACAGCTCTAAAAACAGGCTTCGATGGCTCGAGAGCAGCAGCGCCACCCCGCCTGCTGTTGCTTCCATTGTTTTGGGTTTTTCTATGGTTGATTAGGCTCCTGTTATGAACTATTTTTAGCATTGATATCCAGCAATACAATACCCTAAAGAACGTCTCAAAAACAATCCCAAAAAGTATAAAAAATGACCCTGAACAGCCCCTACCTGCTGTCACCTTGTGCCGCCAATTTCTACTTGTTTTTGTCTAGATTTTTGCTATGTTTTTTGGACTATTTTTATATCCTATTTTACTTCTATTTTGTGTCTAAAAAATTGCACAAAATGCGTGTCGAAAAAGTCACAAAAATGAGCCAAAAACGGCCCTCGAGTCGCCAACCAAAGTCACCGCCGGTGGGCTATTTTGTTGCCCTTTTTGCTGTGTTTTTGGACCTATTTTGCTTCTATTTTTAATACACAAAATCTACAGAAAAATTATAAAAAAACATGTTTTAAAATTGTGTAAAAATCGTCGCGATCCGTGGCCGAAACACCCGAAACCACCGCTGGAGCCATTGGTTGTACCGTTGCCCATTCTTTTTATTCTTGGACATTCGAACATGTTCTTAAATATTCTAAAATATCTAAAAATAATAATAAAAACTTTTATATCAAAAACTTATGTCCCGAAGGCTCGCATTTGAACTAAAAAAGTTTAAATTATCACAATTAATCCTCGTGATTAAAAAAAATAAATAATCATAATCCACGCATTCAAACAAATATGAAAATAATGACAATCATAAAATCAGAATTAGAATACCTGCAAAATAAAGTTAGCACAGTTCTAAATCTACCTGGTCCCTCGATTAATCGTAAATATAATCAAAACAACTATGATACCAATTGTTGGAGGCAAACTGCCAAGATCATTGATATGAATATTATTTTTCAATAAAAAATTATTGAACGAACAATGCCGAAACAGGTTTCAGATTAAAAATTTTTGATGTCGAACGATTAAAATAAAACCCATAATCCCAAAGTTAGATTCGAGATTATACCTTTCGAAATCTGGTAGATTGATTTCAATTACTACAACAACCACGAATGTGAATCCTTCGAGTTGAAGCCCTGATCAAGTCTTCTACTGTATTCCAGATGCGAGACATGAATGCAGAGTGGGTTTCAATCCTTCGTGAACTTAAACCTACTAAATTA
This sequence comes from Heliamphora pulchella, assembly GCA_032270985.1. NCBI lineage: Eukaryota > Viridiplantae > Streptophyta > Magnoliopsida > Ericales > Sarraceniaceae > Heliamphora > Heliamphora pulchella. The sequence goes on from JAULJZ010107527.1 coordinate 6,301, forward strand.
ATCACATTAGAGAATACGTGGAAACCCTAATCTTGAAAGACGACTTATGATTTATGTTTAGCATAACCGCATATATATAGGGCTACAATAGGGATATGTGGAGTAAATATGACTTGGACTTTTAATGTAATTATGAAAATTTGCCTGCCCCTGAGATAGTTTCATAAAAACATAAATTATAATTCATATCATTAAAGAATCATAATTGCATTCCCAGCCATATTCTCAAAATCGATTATTTGATCTCTTGTTATTAAATTCTTAACTTATCTTCTCACGTTAAGATTCTCGATATCCGCCAATTAAATTTAATTACTAACAATTTAATTTAATCGGGTTTTTAAAAAATTTTAAGTCATTCCGTTTAACTTATTTACCGGCCGGATAATTAAATCCACCTATAGGGTTTGGCCTGATCAAAACATATAAATTTCCGTAAGGGGTATCGTCAAATCCCAAACAATCAGAACGTGAATTTCACCAATAATTAATATTCACCATATAATTAGTACTGCTATCCAATTCACCAGAACTATTGACCCATAAAAAATTGCACCCTCTAATAAATTAAAATAATGAATATTAAATATACTTAAATAATAATTATTTCGAGATTAAGAAAATAAGCACTCATAATAACCATGAGATGTGAATTAATTTATATAGTCAGTATAAAATTAATTACCCAAATGTGGTCCTGTTCAATACACATAAAGTGTACTAGGACAGAGAGTCAGAACAATAGACTACGTTATTATCTGTTTTTCGTAATTGAGACAGACTTATTAAAACTCTGTGTTATAGTTGTACCGATGGTTTGTCCAATTCCATCTAAACTGTGAACAAAAACTTATATTCTGCAAGAACCTATAATCTGGTCTTCTGTGTACAAGCTGTACTCTACACATCAGATTAAATACTGTACAGAATAAAAGACAACTATACATAACATTAAAAAAATGATATTACATTTATTACTCATTAAGATTCACATAAAATAGAAAAAATAATTTTGTTCAAAATAAAATTATAAAATCAAATAAAATTCATTATTTTTAGTATACAACCCTGACATTAATTTCATTCCAAACTTCTCATTCTCTCTCTAGAACGAGATTCTAAGTCCTAAGGTTGGGTTTGGTGGCCTTTGGAGCATTCTTTGCTCATCTAAGGTGGTTTTCTTGCCTCTCTTCAGTGTGAACAACTGTTGGGAAGTGACGACATACGTTTGAAGCTCCCCTCTCGTCTCAAGGTGGGAGATTTGGTTGGCTAAAGCTTTCTAGAGCTTGGATCGTGTGTTTTTCTTTACCAAAAGATAGGATCCAAAACTATTCTCGAATATTTGTTTCATATGAGTTGTATATTCGATTATATATACATGAAAGCATGAAATATGTATTTTTAGAACCCTGGCTTAGGGTTTGAAGTGAAAGCATGTGAAATATTGGGATTTTAGGTGATTTATGGTGAATCTGTCATGAGTAGTTCATTGAAAATCTATTATCATTGCGTGATTGGAAACTAGGGTTTGGATTTGCCAAAATCTAGGAAAAATGGTGTTTTGGGGTCAATGGTTCACATAATGAAATTGATGCATAATTTGTGAAATTAAGGGTTGTGAGAACCTATCTACTTGTATAAATACCACGAATTTGATGACGAAATAAAAATTTAGAATTTTAAACTAATTAAAATCGGGTTATGTAAATTTGATGACATTGAATATATATATATATATATATATATGTGTGTGTGTGTGTGTGTGTGTGTGTGTGTGTGTGTGTGTTGTGGATCATGTGCATGTTGGGTGTTGACGAGATAAACCATTCTTGGGATGAACTTGTGTCTGGATGTTGATTTGATAAAATAAAAAAGACCGATTTGGATCCAAGGATTGTTTAAGTTAGACTTGAGTAACTCTTCAGTGAAAGACCAAAAAACTACGTAGATTTGGTGACCTATCCTTTGGCTAATAACCGAGAATAATGCATTAGTCGAGGTGAGTTATTGAATGCATCGTTACTTAGCGGGCCTTGCGTGGCCCGATCGGTAGTAATACGACATGGGTCTATATGCTCGTCCGGTGTGGTAGTAATGCGACATGGGTCTATATGCTCGTCCGGTGTTGGCTCCTCGTTGGTAAACCACGAGTTGGTTAAGATATGAAAAACCATGGATATGTGTGTGTGTGTGTGTGTGTGTGTGTGTGTGTGTGTGTGTGTGAGTTGTGGTAGGTGAGAACTTGAAATAGAGATGGTGGAAGTTGAATAAAAGAGGAAGTAAGGAGTTGGATGTGATAATGGGTTTAATTTGTATAAGGAAAACTGGTTATGTGAATGGCTTTTTGGATAGAAAATGATATTAGTTTTCGGTGAATTTAAACATGGCGTTTCGCATAACCATCCTCGCGTGTCATGCATATATTCTTTAATAGTTTATTTCCTACAAGTCTCGGCTCATGTTGTTTAAAACATTTCAGGTGATAATGGAAAGAAGGAGGTAGATTGTGGAGTGAACCACTCTAGACACCACAATTTGATTTCGCCAAATCTTAGACTTATTCGGTTGAATCCTGTTGGAGGCAAAATTGCCAAGATCATTATTTTTGCAAACGATTTTTGGTAAAAAATTAACTGGACAGACAAATGCCGAAACGACCTCCAAATAAAACTTTTGACGTCGAACGATCAAAAATAAAATCTGTGCAATCAAAGTTAATTTAGAAGAATACATTTTCCCGATCAAATCTTCAACTACGTTTTTGATTCTGAGATGAAGCTCCCGTAAGACCTTCTACTGTATTCTTTTATGCGATTCTTGAATGTAGTGTAGACTACTATTTATCAAGAACTCGTACCGGCAGAACCTGATCAGCTTTAGTTATGAAGACAAGTTATAAAACTGGTTTGGCCTACTCGCATATTTATAGGGCTACAGTAGGGCCTATGGAGTAATTATGAGTAAGACTTCCAATGGAACATAGACACCCATCAGCGGTTTTCGCAATTAAGCAAACCTCATAGCGGTATCTATAATTATGAAAATCTTATAGCAATTTTTACAATTTTTATAAAATACTAAATTACAGTTTACACCATTAAAGAACTATAATTGCATTCTAACTTATAATCTCAAGGCCTTCTTGCATTAAGTTTCTGTTATTAAATGCTTAATATTTCTTCCCACGTTAAGATTTTCGATACATACCAATTAAATTTAATTACTGACAATTTAATTTAGTTGGCAATTTGAAATTCCTTAAACCCTCCCGTTTAACTTATCTGACCGCTGGATAATCAAATCCACCAACAGGGTTTGGCCCGGTCAAAACTTATAAACTTTCTTAAGGGAATATCGTCAATCCCAATCTTTTGGAACGTAGATTCCGTCAATAATTAATATTCACCATATAAATAATACTGTTATTCAACTCACCGGAAATATAGACCCATATAAGATCGCACGTTCTAATGAATAAAAAAACGAATATTAAATATATGCAAATCAATAATTATTTTAAGATTAAGAGTATAAGCACTATTCATAATAACATTGGGGTGTGAATTAATTTATATAGTAAGTATAAAATTAATTACTCCAATGTGTCCCGTTTAATACAAACAAAGTGTACTAGTACAGAGAGTCAAAACAATAGACGGCACTATTATTTATTCCTCATAGCCAAGACAAGCCTACTAAAATTCTGTACTATAGTTATACTAATGGTATGTTTATTTGCATCTAAATTGTGAACATAAAACTTATATTCTGCAAGAATCTAAAATCTAATCTTCTATGTGTAAGTCGTACTTTACACACCAGATTAAATAATGTACAGAATATAGGATATCCATGCATAACATTAAATGAAATAATATACATACATTACTTATAAAGATTATCATAAAATAAAAAATTAAATTTATTTAAAAATAAAATAAAATACTAAAAACATGATTTTTAGTATACCAACCATAACAATCTCTCACTTATACTCAATCTCTCACTTATTGTCACGCCCCAAACATCCGGGTCACGCGAAAGCCCACCAAAACACCCATTTTAGAAAATAGGTTTTACAGTTAGAAATCAAAATGTACAACATTTGGATAAAAGTCCCCACAGTTCAACTTTCATAAACTGAAAACATGCATCTCATACATGAATAAATATATCGCCAAAAAGGCGTACAAAACCAGCAATCACAGGCATTACATGTAAAAATACATGTATAAAATAGAGAAAATTACAGCAAGTCTTCCATCACCTCTGTAACTAGGTCAACTCCTCATGCTCACCTGAAAAGATTTTATAGCAAAATCTCACATCATGAGCCGAAGCCCAATAGAACATAGACAGTAAAATTGTAAAGCAGACAATGCAATTATACACACACGGGCTCAACCACAGGAGCCAAAAAGGTTTCCTACCAAAATCACAAGTTTTTCGTCAGACTATCACGAGTCTCAAAAAGGTTTTATCTCATAAAACTCCACATTTTCCATCCTTCAAACTATGCTTATTATCCTAACAGATATCATGCCACAGTTAAGGGAAAGCTGTAAATAAAATAGTAAGCTCCACTCAGGCCACTCAGCCGAGGAGAATATATAAATGTAGTCTTATGTACCGACTCTGTCACATCGACAAAGGTAACAACTATAGACTCTCGTCCATTACCCTAGACCCATAGGCTTAGTAATGACAAGTTCTATACGGAGTTACAACAAAAACGCCATCAACGGAGGCAATCGACTTAGTTTACGGGTCACACCCGAGGGCACTAAGCACCCACACAACCACTTAGTTTACGGGATTACAACCCGATGGCACTAAACACCCACCAACCTCGTTTACGGGGATTAACCCAAAGGCATGTAGGGACCTACTCTGCACACGTTTTTGGACTTACACCGAGGAGCAATAGAAGCCCAACTCAGCACACCCACTGTCACGGTACATCTATGGAGAACATTTTAAAACCCACCGTAGCTCAACTACGAAAATCCGTAAAATAATTTATACAACACATGTATAAAAAGAAATCCAATCCACCAAAATGGAGATCTAAAATCATTTCCAACAAAACGTTCAAAAGGTGAGACTCAACCCCGCGGGTTAGCTCCGAACCTCCAAAAAGACGTTTTTCACCCGATTTTAAAAATCACCGTTTTCAAACCTCCTTTTGAAAGCTACGGATGTCAACACACCCGGATCATGTATACAACCAAGAAAAGGCGTAAAAACCCACTTTTACCCAAAAACCAAGGTTACACATGAAAATCACATTTGATGTATTTTTTACCCGGTAAAAACACGTATAATTACATAAAACACCCTTATACAGCAGT